>JACJUY010003257.1:78864-89585 GCA_014220935.1 Platorchestia sp. MABIK | reverse complement strand
ACTTTTGTCCGTGTTTCTGAAAAGCGTCAGTGAAGTAAATGTTTGAAACCTTGACCACCACCTTCCTATTCCGTTGCTGTCCATTTGCTATTCTCCTTTAGCCTGTAAATATATGAATTTTTCTTTATCTTTGTGAACTGTACTTATGTTGTGTCTTTGTATTTTGCAGATCTCGTTGAAAATGAGCCTAGTGCTCGAAACGTTCGAACTAAATATTTTTAAAATACTTCTTCGCTGTATCTTTCCTTTTAAAGTTGCTACGCAAACGTGATATACCTAATCATGTTACATTAGCTTGACTAGGATGACCCTGAACCAAGATTAACAGCCCATAAATACCAAGGTTCTATTTTCAACCATTTCCGCATTGACTATAGCTGCAAAACATCAAATGAAGATCTATTTTCAGCCTAATGATGATGTTTGTACATCGAAACGTTGCGTTTTATGAACTTCATAGATAGTACATTTTAACGATTGCCAGGCTTCCAATAAAGAAATGTTGAGTGAATTTCTTCGTAATTTATCACGCGACGAACTCCAACTGTTTCGTAAAATTGAGAAATTAGAAGAGAAATTAGTTGTAAACTTTCGAATGAGTTTAATGCGTTGGAGAGGTGTATTTTTATTGTATGAGAATGTAATCTATTTTGTTTTATCGATGTTAAGGCATATTTTATTAGCTTACAACCACAATGAAATATTTTGGAGTTCGTTATTTATACTCTTCGCAATCAGAGCGGGATTTTGGTTTGAAAGGACCGTAGAAAACGTGCTTTCATCGGAAAAGAAGATGAATTTAAAAAATAATGTAGCTTTAATAATATCATTGGTAAAAATTAGAAATTGGAGAGGCCCAAGGACAGATCCTTGTGGAACTCTATGGCTAATTGTCTGTAGGTCCGATTTTGCATCGGCAATGACGACGTATTACTTCCGATTTGTTTGGTATGATCTGAACCAATCATTGGCAATCCCTCGAATGCCGTTACAGTGTAGTTTCGAAAGTAATATGTTATTGTCCACACAATCGAATGCTTTTCGAAAATCAAGAAATACAGAGTAGGCAGGCTTTCCTTCACCTATATTAGAATAAAGGGAATGTAAATGATTTAATATAGCCTGTGTTGTTGATTTTTTAGAGCGAAAACCCAATTGTTTATCATAGAGAAATGATTTTTGCCTAAAATATGAATACACTTTTTATACACAATTTTCTCGAATACTTTGCTATAATTGGTAGCACAGAGATTGGTCTATAATTGCTTACACAAGTTTTTTCACCACTTTTAAAAATAGGGGTTACTCTAGCAACTTTTTAAGTAGTTCGGGGAAGTGCCTAGGAAGGGAGACTGGTTAATAATATTGGATATGAGCGGGGCTACAATATCAGCAAAAACTTCACGTACTTTAGTCGAAAATGTTTTGTAACACACTCGATTTATTTTTCAGGGTGTTTATGCACGCAATTACATCAGGAGAGTTGGTCAGGCGTAAAATAAAAAGAATTGTGTTCACAAATATGATCCATGTATTTCAGGTGATCAGTAGGTTCATTTGGAATACCATCAGCCATAGTTTTCCCTATGTTTACGAAGAAATTGTCGATAAGATTAGCAATATATTTTTCTCATGGTATTTTACATTATCTTGAACGACAGATTCATTTTTTTTTCTTATCGGCGTAATTCGGTTTATTGCAAGAATTAAGCAGGCGCCTAGTATGTTTAATGTCAGATTTAAATTGAGTAAACTTGAGCGTAAAGTAGCTTTTTTTGATGCCCTTATCTGGTTTGTCACATAGTTTCTGAATCTGTTACTTATTTTTCTAGATATTTGCTCTTCGCAAAAGAGGGCTAGGTACGCTTGACGTTTCTTTATATTTCTCACGATGTCTTCGGTGATCCAGGGCTTTTGTCTATTTTTCTGTGTAATTGTACGAGTTACAATTGGACAACACTGATTGTATGTGGTTATTATAGTTTCAGTCAACTTTACTACTGCTTCATCAATGCTCGTTGCATTATTGTTTTGTTGAGAGATGTGCAATGAGGCATGCTTAACTAAAACACCAGCAGTGCAATTATTGAAATGCATAACAGAGTATAACAGCTGAGAGCAGACTGAGGCTCGAAGGTCAGCTGCTCATACTCGACAGGTTGGCAGATGTCAAGGCGCCTAGTGCACACCAGGTATTGTGCAAATTAGCAGCGATACAACAGATGTACGCGGAGATCAAGGAAGGGATCTGAAGGACTCAAAATAGTCCCAGGCGCATGTATTGCAGTACGTATCTCAAAACGATCTTATGCTGTAGTAAATATTGTGTGATGACTATGCACTGATACGTACAAAATCTTCAGAAATTTTATGGGCCTAACGATTTTTCTACCTAATTGTCAACATATGCATACTAACAATTCTTTGCTCATGCTGGATGTTCGTGAAAGTAACTCAAATCCCAGGGCTATTGATGCATGATATAACTACTCAATCTTAAATACGCACCCTAGAATGTTAATTTATGTCTATTTTTTATTTTTATTTCGAGTGTATATCTTAGTGGTAAAGCTTTGGGGAAATTAATTGGTTGATATTCGCAGTTCTTTACTTATAAAAGCAATCAATATAAAGTAATACAGTATAGTAATCTGTAAGGTCGGAATTTTTTACAATAGAAAACCTTTATAGTTTTGTTTGAAAAATAGCATTCAAATTAGCAAAGGAGAAGATGCTGAAGTAAATCTACAGCCTCAGTCAATGACTAAATTATTTTTCCAAAGGAACGAAAAGTGTCGACTAAAAGGGTTGATCAATTTGCTACAGCGCGACCCAAGCACCGCTTTTGACCTTGGGAAATTATTCGTTGTAGTGAACAAGTGATAGTACAGTGGACACACGAGCATCCAATCTCCGCCTTCGCTTTCCGATTCTTCAACACTCATCACGCTTGTACTACTGCGTTACATTTAAAATACATCTCACAGAGTATGCATGACTGCAGGGAATAAATACCCTCAGAATTTAATATTACACGCTTTGGCAACATTCACTCATGCGTTTAAATTTATTTCATCGTGAAAGAATTTAGCGTCAGTTGCCAGGAGCCGAGCTCTTCGCAGTCTTGCATCACCCTATGTGTACTGTATTGATATTGCGAGTCATGAAATGAGCTTCGATATCGCTTCTCTCTAATTTGTGCCGGAAGTTTGGAAGTCGATAGCGTCCAAGGAACAGCGCACTTTACGACTGACCTACTATCACGAGTTTATAGCACTGAAGCAAACGAAGGAACCGTGGAGAGTGCTAGAGACGCATGAGAACAATGCCGTCGAGGTAAAGACTTTCTTGAAAATTTGAGTGCGATGTGAGGTGTACCTGGAAAAATCTTTGGATGAACATTGTTTCGGAAGGTTTTTGCATTCCGTTTAAAATGAAAATAAGAAAAGCTAGCTAAAATGAATATCAATCGAAGCATAAAAGAAATAAAGTGTAGAGGAAGTTATTGAGAATAACTTCCTCTGCACTTTATATTCTTATTTCTTCTTATTTCTTCACTTTATTTCTTCTTATAAATGTGCTTAATTTTGTTGTATTATACTTAAGGAGATATCAGATTTCAAAATTGAAGCAAGCGCAAATGCTTGGATAAATTTCATTGGCCTGTATGTCTGGTGGAAACACACGAAGAATTAATTCTTTACAGTGCCGTTGAACACATGATCATTGGCCAGGTCATTCGTAACAAAGAATGTTAACACAACTATGGGCTGTTCAGAAAAAATGAGATTCTGCAAGTCGAGTGTAAAGTTCCGCAATTCCTGAAATTTTTGATGATATTCTCTCTCCGTGATTTTCCTCTTTTTTAAATTTCCTTCATCACCGAAATCATACACTGGCTTTTCACAATTGTTACTTGATACCATCATTCAATTAAGAAGTTAAAAATAGGGTGAGTGAGTATTACTGAGGTGATCGTGCTTCGTCAAAAGAAATATTAATTAGAATGGGGGCATCCACCGTCGAAGATAATTTTAGGCAGTTGAGCAAGCAAGAAATAGAAGAAAATAAATAAGGATAATGAACTTGATTGATTGGTTCGATGTAACCGAATATGAATATATAACTTTATAGTAGTAAATGGATGTGGATTTAATAGGCCAAAGAGTTGTAAGGAATACCAAACAAGAGTATTTTGATGTAACTAATAAGGTTGCAAATTATGCTCAGGTACTAGGGGGTGAGACTTGGGAAAGTCTCAAAATTTTTATTTTATCTGATTTTGACGAAGTTGAAACTCGTTGAAATTTTTTAAGAGTTTCACGGCTTGTAGTTTTGATGGTTTGAGTTCCTGGCCGACTTACAGGTTTCAGCTCTCTTCTTCGACATTGCTGTCCCGCTATTTTTGACCTGCATCCTGACCTTCATCATGTTGGCTTCGGAGGAGACCTTCAAGATCCTGACATGTCAGACGAGCTGTGGCCCGTGTCGAGCAAGCTGGCAATCGCAATGAGAATGCCTCCGAATTTGGCGGTTCCGTTGGTCATGTCCGATTTGATCGATTGCTTCGAAAATGACTACAGCATGGCCAGTTGCTTTCTCATGAATTTACAGGTCTTAGAAATGAGAAATGACGGCGTGTACCGCAGTGATTGCAAATTTTGTGCTAACATATGCACATAACAGTAGGGAACTTGTCCTTAAAGAAGTTATCTTTGTTCGAGAAGACCCGAAGCATCCTTATTGTGAAAAGGCTGTGGACATATAGGTATCAGTGTCTTACGAACATGCTGAACGCATGGGTTTGTGCTGTAGTGCATGTTGGTGATAATATTTTATTATGATATATAGATATATGTACCTATGTAGTGTTCGAGTCAATTTGGTTCAAGAGAATACATTGTCATCGCTTCTAAAAATCGTATCCTCATAAAGCGGCAGAAATCAATCAATAACTCTTTCTTGTTAAATCACTAGATGAAACCATGCCAGATTCCAGACAGGCAATGATCCTCCATCGATATGCTGCTCAAACTTTGATGACATGAATCCTTGATGTGGGTATGGCGTGTTGGAAAGCGGCAATTTCAAGGCCGGTTTGAGGTTTGCGTAGCGTGCTAGTAATTTCTCGAGCTTTTTGCTAAGCAAACTAAAACAGGAAGGATAATTTAAAAATGACAAAAGTAAATTTAAACATTCGTTCTCATAGCTGGTCTAAAGTTTGAAGATGCAGTTTATCACTTAAGGATAATTTTTAGGCAGTGAAGCACTGTTAAACAGTGTTTAACAGTGAATTTCTGTGATTA
The DNA here is from genome assembly GCA_014220935.1 of Platorchestia sp. MABIK. Classification (NCBI taxonomy): domain Eukaryota; kingdom Metazoa; phylum Arthropoda; class Malacostraca; order Amphipoda; family Talitridae; genus Platorchestia; species Platorchestia sp. MABIK. The sequence goes on along the minus strand of JACJUY010003257.1, from coordinate 84,279 downwards.
ATAAAATGAAACAGGAAAAGCAGGACTATATGTTATGTTAACAATTAATATAACAGAAAAGCAGAGTAATGAACAATAAAATACCATTGTAGGATTAACTAATTGTTCAATTTCTTTCGAGACCTTCACGTCAGGAAATTTTTGCAATTCAATAGAAAATTGAAAAAAAATGGTTTCGAAATCACAGGTTATTTCATCTTTCAATTCCCTTCCAGAGCTCATTCCCTGGAACTCATTCACTGAATATGCCAGCCATTTATACGAACTATCCATTTGATCAAAAGCTAGTAGTTCTTCAACGAATTGAAATCAAGGCAAGGCTAAGCCAAACCGTTATTTAAACGTTATTTTTGAACGTGTTTATATTTAGGTTTTCAGTAATACAAGAATATACCTATGATTTGAAACACGTTAGGCTGGAAAATTAGATTTTTTCATTTCGATAGAGTTTATTCATCCACGTACGGAAGTAAAATATTCCCACACTATATCGAAAGATGGAATGTGGAAAACGTCACCAGTGATGTTTGACAAATTATATTTATTATTAGTTATAATACCAACACCCAACCGGAATGAAAGTTTAAAGCGATTGAGTATAAATTCCTGGGACCCAACCTGGATAATGTGAAAAACGTTTTACTGCCTCTCACGTTTTTTTTCAAATTCTTTGGAGATGCCAACGGAAATTCGACAGTGAGAAAGTTGCGCTGTCACTCACAAATTTCAGGTAGACTTTGGTAACGTTCCCCACAAAATGCAAATGTCCCAGCCAGAAGGCAATGGCGTATGGATAAACTACTTTTGATTGACACTAAACTGGCTCAATGGTTTGACATGAGGGAAAACAATGATATTCACGAATAATTTAGATACTATACAGAAGTAACAACAGGGGCAATTCATTGATGTTAGGGGCCCCGTATTTTACATCGTCTATATCAATAATCTTGATCTTAGAATCATTAAGAATCATTTAAGTTTATTAATGCTTATGAATTCAAGGAAAAGAAGACCGTAACTCATTGATGAAAAAACGTTTTGACAGCCTTCCCTTCGACGGAAGAGATTTGCTTCTGCAATATCAGAAAATGATATTGAAAGTACAATGGCTGGAAGTCAATAACTCTGCTTTAATACTTGAAGGTTGACAGAACAGATGTTCGAAACTGTCTTTCCGGGCATACCTGTACATATCAACTACACGTAATCACTAGTTCAAAGAAGATGCTTTACCACACAGCATATGTCAAATATTTTTTAATATTTCAGGCGGGCAAAAAAGTTAACAAAGCTAAAATCGAGAAAAGAATTGTCGAACAAAACTTTCAAAAACATTTTTCAACATGAATGGAACAACGAAATTAACACGCTGGTGATCCAATACTTCAATGTTATTTACGATTTATAAATGGTTTTGATTTGCAGCCTGAGACTACTTGTTTAACTGTCATTTGATTGTAGTCGTCAAAGTATGCGAAAGTATTCTGCGAATATATAAGGATTCCATTTTACTTAATCAGTGGTCGCAAGCTCATCTAAGAAACGGATATTGTGAACAAAGAAAGTTTTCTTTGTTCACAATGTCCGTTTCTTAGATTCGTTGAAGTTGAGTGTGTAGCGAAGGTGTCGAAGATTGGGAAGTTAGTGGTTCAAGTCACAGGGCACCCGTCATTCAAAGTTTCTCATTCAGTTTGTATTTTGGCAACACGAACAGATAATATCGCGCAGATGCTTGGCGATGACCCTAAAACAAAATGATGTCTAGACCAACAATTTATAAGTTGATGCAAAAAATACGACTTTTCGAATGAAAACGGAAGTCACTTGCTGAGTCACTTGACATTTTGTACCTACTCCTATACGTATACACACACATGTTCAGAGGTTGGATATAATAATGGAAACACTAACATTTTGGAATCATAATCTTTGAGCATGTTATGAACAATCGAAACTTGACATATTTTAATGTTTAATTGTTTATCATTGCCGCTATTTCATATTTTACGTAAATTAACTGTTATTAACAGATACCTCAGCGAAAAATTTGGTCTGCCAAATAAAAATGGCAGACCTCTCTGACTTTCAAAGAAGCCAAATTGTTGGTGCTCGTATGACAGGTGCTAGTGTAACAGAAACTGCCCGAGTGCTTGACGTTTCAAGTGTTACTGTCTCAAAAGTAATGACTGCATTTGAAAGAGAAGGCAAAACGTCCTCCGCAAAGCACAGGTTTGGCTGAAAGTCGAAATTGTCTGAAAGAGACCGTCGGACTCTAAATCGAATTGTAAGAGAGGATCTCTAGACCACGGCTTTTAAAATCATTGCAGCCTTCAATGAACACCAACTAAACTCAGTTTCCACAATGACTGTTCGTCGGGAGCCACACAAATTTGGATTCCACGGAAGACCAGCAATTAGAAAACCTCTGTTCGCAAGGACAAATGTTTCGAAGCGTTTAAGGTGGTGTAGAAACCACCAGAATTGGTCCGTCGAACAATTTTTCAATGTGATTTTCCCTGAAGAAATCATCGTTTACCTTATTTCCGAGCTCTGGATGAGTGTTCGTTGGGAGACAGCCGAAAGAATCATTTAATCCAGACCGCCTACTCCCAACCGTACAACATGGCGGGGGTTCTGTAATGATCTGGGGTGCTATATATTTCTTGGAAATCCGATGGGCCAATGATTTCTCTTCATGGAGGAATTGACAGTCGAGACTTTGTAGGAATTTTGGGAGACCAAGTTCATCCTATGGTTCAAGCATTGTTTCCGGAGGGGTACGCCATCTTCCAAGATGATAACGCCTCAATCCATGCAGCTAAAATTGTTAAAGAATGGCACAACGAACATTCTATTGGAGTTGAGCATCTCATCTGGCAACCACAATCACCAGACCTCAACATTATTGAGCATTTAAGATCGGTTTCATAGATTCAAGTAAGAGGCGATTTCCGCCGCCATCGTCTTTTACAGAACTGGAGGGAGTTTTAACTGCAGAATGGGCTAAAATTCCTCTGGAAATATTCACAATTTGTATGAATCAATTCCTCGGAGAATTTAGGCTCTAATTGCCTCAAAAAGTGGATCTACGCAATATTAAAATATATTTTCCTGATTTTCCAAGGTGTTTCCATTATTTCGTCTAACCCCTGTAAGTACTATAGCGTGTCAGTAATCACATTTCGTGTGCATACCATTAAAATGTTGGATCAAAATTAACCAATGTAGAATGATGTGAGAAAGTATTTTACAATTACTCTTTCAGCTCGTACTGCAGCGTACATTTATAGTTGAGACGCCAAAAATGACGAGCATTTTGACCTTGAGTTTACTCTGGGGACGTTAGTTCCACAGAAAGGTTTCTGACACTGAGACACTGAGAGAACTTTCTCCCCAATATCGTATGAATGATAGCTCACTTGGACACAATTTTTCTGATTTGGCTTTTGGTTCGTTATAATATGGATGTTAGGAATAATTGAACAATATCAGCGTTACTTTGAGGGAGATATAAAAAGGAGAATACATCAGGGGCATTTTGAGGGAGGAACTTTTTTTTTTAATTAAATGTCCAGACGAGTTTATTTAGGAAAGGGGGTGCATGACCGCTCTTCTTGAATTTTCCTTTGCTCATAGCTTTGGCAACAAAAATTCACACTTTTTTGTCACTCTTTTCGCTTTTGGTAATTTCCCTGAATGGGCTACAATAGTCAAGACGTGATAACACTAAGAAATAAATGGCCAAAACCTAGGTATTTCGTCGAGCATTCTCTTTGCACGGTGAAAAACATTAGTGTTTTGCTGATTCTGTTAAAAGTTTTCTGAGAGTGAGATTTGGACGTATTTAAATCGAACCGAATGTTTGAATTTACCACTTATTTAATGGCTCGATGCTATCACTTCCTGTTTTCAGAGTCAGATTAGGAAATTTTTGAACTGCGTTTTTTAGATCCGAATCGAATGCCTTTCGTCTTCTTGGGTTTTGATTGAGACCATTTTTTTGTCCTTGATTTCAAGCTGCTTAAATGGCTTTCAGCGTTTATTAGAGTCGTCCGCAATTCCATCACAGAACTTATCTCAATTTGAACAGCATCTACATATTGTACATAGGAATTATCCCTAAAGCGGGTTATGTCTTGAATTGAGTTTATTTGTCCTACGATGCTGGGACTGCCGTCGCCTGGTGTGATGCTGCTAGGTAACCTCAGCTATAGGTCCATATCAAACGGTACCGTCTCTTCGATCTTTTGAGATCGTCTGTTGTAGCTAGGGAGTCTCAAAATCACCATAGTCGGTCCAGAATGAAATGAACGTTTGGGGGCGGGGCATGAAACGCCATCCACGTTGCCAAAATGCCACTGGGGAGTACATTTTCTTTAATACAAATAGTATTAAGGGCCAAGATGTGGCAACAATTTATAAATTCTTGAAAAGCTGTGCCAAACGTACTAAGAGTTTAAGCAATGTCATCCATTGGCTAGGTGGACCTGTCAAAAAATTCAGTCAACATAACCTAGCAAATTCTTACATTACATTCTAACCTAACCCATCCTCACCTAACATATCGATCTATCCTATCTTAACTAAAGCTATCCTGATAACATGTCAAACAAGAAAAAAAATATGTGCCCGAGAAAAAATTTCATAGACATTACCGAACTATGCATGTAAATGTGATCTTTTGATCTAGCACTCAAGAATTTGGTTTCCATAATACCACAAACTCGGATGAGAACGTTACACGAGAACTTAGTTTTATGAGGATTAATATATAGACATAAAATAAAAAAATCATAGAAATCAAAATTTTAAAAATTTGAAAAATATAATAAAAACTGACCGAAAGAAATAAAAATAAAAAGTCAAAATGAATAGAATAAGTTGAAAATTAAAATGAAGTTGAAAAAATTAAAAAAAATTGGATGAAAAATAAATTAAAAATTGAATAAAATACGAAAAATGTAAAATACAAGAAATAATAAAATAAAAATGAGAGTAAAAATTAATGAAATTAAAAAGAATTGATTTAACAATTGGAAAAATTGAAAAATTTAAAAATAAAAACAAGTGAAGTAAACAGTAAATAAAAAATATATATATATAGAGAAAGAACAAACGCAGCAAAAGAGATAAAAACTAAAATTAAAAATACAAAAAATTACAAAAACAGTATAAAGGGTGCTGGTGGAACTCTTGGTACAAACTTCGGCTACTAGTAGAAAATACAAATTTAAACACTTTTTCATCAGTAAAAAATATCGAAAAACGCTTGGTTTTTTAATTATTGGGCTTAGCAGTTTTTAATGCTGCGCTTCAAGAACTCACGGCGATCCTATTTAACCACATGCACTAATGTTCAATAATAACACACGAGGGTAATGAAAAACGTTAAATAACATGAGGTACTTTAAT
>JACJUY010003257.1:67222-78415 GCA_014220935.1 Platorchestia sp. MABIK | reverse complement strand
CCTTCCTGGTTTATTAGAAAATGTGCCATTAGGTATTCGTAGACGACTTTGGTTTCAACACGATGGAGCTCCGGCACATTTTGCTCTTAATGTGCAACGGATTCTTGACCAACAATTTCCAAATCGATGGATTGATCGTGGTGGTGCTGTGACCTGGCCACCGAGATCACCTGATTTGACTCCGTTAGATTTTTTCTTATGGGGGCACTTGAAATCTTTGATTTATGCGACACCTGTGGAGTCGGAAGAAGACCTTGTCGCTCGAATTGCAGTCGCTGCTGGAGATATCGCTGACAACCCAGAAATGTTTGGCAACGTACGCAACTCGCTTCGACGAAGGTGTCTTGCGTGTATCGATGTTAATGGTCGAAATTTTGAACACCTACTTTGATGCGTTACTTTCTATTTTTTATTAAAGTACCTCATGTTATTTAACGTTTTTCATTACCCTCGTGTGTTATTATTGAACATTATGCATGTGGTTAAATAGGATCGCCGTGAGTTCTTGAAGCGCAGCATTAAAAACTGCTAAGCCCAATAATTAAAAAACCAAGCGTTTTTCGATATTTTTTTACTGATGAAAAAGTGTTTAAATTTGTATTTTCTACTAGTAGCCGAAGTTTGTACCAAGAGTTCCGCCAACATCCTTTATACTGTTTTTGTAATTTTTTGTATTTTTAATTTTAGTTTTTATCTCTTTTGCTGCGTTTGTTCTTTCTCTTTATATATATGTTTTTTATTTACTGTTTACTTCACTTGTTTTTATTTTTAATTTTTCAATTTTTCCAATTGTTAAATCAATTCTTTTTAATTTCATCATTTTTTACTCTCATTTTTATTTTATTATTTCTTGTATTTTACATTTTTCGTATTTTATTCAATTTTTAATTTATTTTTCATCTGATTTTTTTTAATTTTTTCAACTTCATTTTAATTTTCAACTTATTCTATTCATTTTGACTTTTTATTTTTATTTCTTTCGGTCAGTTTTTATTATATTTTTCCAATTTTTAAAATTTATATTTCTATGATTTTTTAATTTTTTGTCTATTTATTAATACTCATAAAACTAAGTTCTCGTGTAACGTTCTCATCCGAGTTTGTGGTATTATGGATACCAAATTCTTGAGTGCTAAATCAAAAGATCACATTTACATGCATAGTTCGGTAATGTCTATGAAATTTTTTCTCGGGCACATATTTTTTTTCCTGTTTGTCATATTATCAGGATAGCTTTAGTTAAGATAGGATAGATCGATATGTTAGGTGAGGATGGGTTAGGTTAGAATGTAATGTAAGAATTTGCTAGGTTATGTTGACTGAATTTTTTGACAGGTCCACCTAGCCAAACGATGACATTGCATAAACTCTTAGTACGTTTGGCACAGCTTTTCAAGAATTTATAAATTGTTGCCACATCTTGGCCCTTAATGCTATTTGTATTAAAGAAAATGTACTCCCCAGTGGCATTTTGGCAACGTGGATGGCGTTTCATGCCCCGCCCCCAAACGTTCATTTNAAGGCGATACATCTTACCACTTCAGTGCCACGGTGCTAACTGACAAAAGATACACATGCGCTTCTCACCAGGGGTCGTTAACGTTGACTTGGAATTTCTAGAAATTTCCTGAATCTGTGAATTAATGTTTTAAACTGTAAATAAAACATGTTCGATTCTGCAAACACTTGTACATTCTAATTCCCCATACTGCCCTTATTCCTGTCGCGGAATCGCTGTTGTGTTCTTGTAGCGTAGCATTAAAAATTTCTAAGCCCAATAATTAAAAAACTAAGCGATTTTCGACATTTTTCACTGATGAAAAAGTGTTTAAATTTATATTTTCTACTAGTAGCCGAAGTTTGTACCAAGAGTTTTACCAACACCCTGTATAGCAAAAAAATGAAAAAATTTAAGAGAACGAATCAAATGGGAAAAAATAATAAATAAATCAGAGGAAAAAATTTCAAAATAAATAATTTAGAAAATAAAAAATTAATTGGAAAAATAAAGTTAAAATAATAAAATAATTGGGAATACGGTTTCCATGATACCGCAAATTCGGATAAGAGCGTTACACACGAACTTTCTTTTAAGGGTATTAATATATAAATAACAAATGTATACATAAAATTATTGCCATGACTTCAAAGTAATTAAAAAGCTAAAGAGAGTTTTAACCATCTAACTCACCTCTCACTTGGATGAATCAAATTAACTTCATCGAAATCAATGCGCTTCCAGAAGTGTGACTAGTACTTCAGAAGTAGCACTAGGGCTTTTGGGGAATGATAATTCTATTTGAAATCGGTTTTGAGTTCTGCTGATGCGTCACTGCACGAAAGAGACAATGCCGAGTGAGTAACCGGCACTGTTCTCATTCAGGCATCGAAGAGCAACCATTAATTAATGTCGAAGGGAGAAAAAGAGCGTGTTGATGCATAAGATCGGTTTGACAGGTAAACTTCAATCACCCTATGTCAGTGGTTCCCAAACTATCTCACCTGACGCCCCCTTTTTGCTTCCAATAGACCCGCACGCCCCAGTGCCTCTTTTTTTCATATGAAATGATTCTTACATTTATTTCTTAGCATTGTTCAGAAAAACAGATTTGTTTGTACTACATTTTAAAAATCGAAGCCACTCAAACAAATAATACTACTTTCGAGTAACTAAAAAGGAAACATTTGGTTCAAAGTGAGCGAAAAAACCAGGTTTGAACATTAGCAAATTGGTAAAATCGAGTTGAAATTTTAAGAAAAAAAATTGAAAACATGCCAGACAATATTTAGAATGACTCATGAGACGAAGGCAAAATTTATGAACTAATTTAGAGAGATGGATGCTGCTGCATCTTTCTCACAAGGTCAGAAATTCTAGGATTGAAGGATGACAGCGCTAACGCAAGTTATTTTCCACATCAAGTCGGTTGGGTTGTTTTGTTTTCAAAACGACAGCAGCTGAAAATCCTGCTTCACAAAGATTAGTAGAAGAAAAGGGAAGAATCACACGAAGTTCTTCTTCAACTACTTTTGGGTACATAGGATATTTCACCCAAAACTCTTCTAACTTCATTGTTTCAAAGTCCCTTTTCGCGCTGGAGTCACATTTCAAATCGATGGCTTCCTCTTGCAGTGATTCCAGTAACAACTCCTCTTCAGTGTTAAATGGATTCTACACCAATGTCCAAAGAGAATTCTCCATTGAGACATCTGGAAAATAGTGCATAAATTTCTCAGCAAGGGAATGCAGATGTGATACAACCTTTTTTGTCACGTCATGCTGCTCAATATTTCTCTTCTCAGATAAGAGCTCATTCAGATGTGAGAACGATGAAAAGTTCCCAACTTGTACTTTTCGTATCCAACGATGAATTTTTTCGGTGAAAGCTCTGATCACATCAGAGTGTGGAATGATGTTTGTGATTCTTTGTTTTAACTTCAAATTGAGGTTGTTGATAGCCTCAAAAAAGTCCACAAGGTGTGCTAGTGAGAGCTGAAAGTCTTCCTCTCTGAAAGCATCATTAAGTTTGTCTTGTTTCTGCTTCTGCAAGAAAATTTCCACTTCATCTTTGAGCTCGTAAAGACGAGTCAGCATGTTTCCCTTGGAAAGCCAGCGGACTTCGGTGTGAAACAGGAGAGTCTTGTAATCAGTGCCCAAATATGAGCAAAGAGCTGCGAAATGCCTAGAATTCAAAGAGCTATTCTTTACAAAATTCACCACTTTTATTGCTAAATTCAGTGAACTGCGTAGATTACCAGGTAGAGTTTTGCATGCTAATGATTGTCTGTGGATAACACAGTGAGTCCCAGTTACAGCAGGATTTTTTTATTTCACCTGCTTCACAAATCCAGAGCGAGATCCAATCATTGATGGGGCACCATCAGTACAAAACACCGACTAATTTTTCTCATGAAAAACCGTGCTCTTGGAAAAATTCATCAACCTTTGAAAAAACATCGATGGCCTTTGCTGTTGTTTCCAGTGCTATGAGAAAAGAATTTCTTCTTTCACAGTTCCTTCATCCCCGAATCGAGAATAAACTGGCAGCTGGCAGAGGTGGGCAACGTCAGTACTTCCATCGCATTGTATTGCAAAGAAGCGAGATGCTTTAATTTTGTCCAAAACTTGTTCTTTTATGTCTTCTGAAAATTCGTCAATGCGACGCTTCACTGTGTTATCTGATAAGGAAATCTTTGATAACTTTCTTTGGCTTTCTTTTTTCAAAGCACAGTATTTGCCGCACTTAACCCTTTCTTTCCCAACACTCTAATTGTTAAGGGAAAAATTTTGTAAGGTAATTTTAGTCATTACCCCGAAATATCAGCAAAATTGCCCTTGCATGTTTTTTTTTCGGCAAAAGCAGGTGCTTACTTCCTTTCTAACACGTTGACTACGATTGCGCGTGTTGTTAAGTTGATTTGGTTAGGTTGTGAAAAACAGACTGGTAATATCGATATATTTGCTGGAATGAGTTTACGTCCTTTGTAAGAAATGTACAAAATGTAAGAGCTCAATAATATTTTCATGGTATGATAAAATTCCTTGAAAAAAGGTCGCAAATTGGCTTTAAATTTTGTACGCATACATTGATGCGTGAATGAACAATTTACCTAGTGCTGTACATTTGTCCCACTCCGTGGTCAAAGTATTAAATTGAAAAAAATTATGCTTTAAAAATGTATGCTTCCACGCCAAAAAAATGGCTGAAAAATCTGAGAAAAGATTTCAATTTAGATTTTGCTTTATTTTATCATCAAATACATGTTCTCATGAAAAACTGGCTCAAGTTAAATAAAAAAGTATAAAATGCATTGCATAGACCATGAAGCTTACATTGAGTGGATATGAATGGCAAATGGCACGTGTCAAACTTCTAGAGTGTCTAAAACATAGTTGCAGGAATATTATTAATTGCCCTAATTTTGTCATTTACTTCAAATACTTTCCCTACTAGTTGAGTTAACCCTGAAAGTTCGTCAATTTCCCTAAACTGGAAGGCGAGTTCACGACGGGAACTGGAGTGACCGTCGGGAAGCAAAGGGTTAAAAGGCAGGGTTTACAAGAGTCTCCCCCACAGAGTGAGGCTCCTTTGCTTTTGCAAAAAGTAGTGACAGCTCGTAAGATGCTTCCACCAGTTTCATCGTTTCTTCATGAAAAACCCTGCTTGAGTCCAGCTTCATACGATTCATCTCATGCAGTTTGGCTGTGAAGAACTCCTTTGGGTTTTCTTTTAACGCTTTGTGGTTTGTGCTCAAATGTCGCTCCAGACGATCAGGTCTTAAGGCGTCATTCTCGAGGACTGTATGGCATATGACACACTGAGGGAGATGAAATCCATTCCTCTCTATAACAGTGAAGCCATACTTGATATATTCATCTGAATACTTTCTTTTCTTGGCCTCAGACATTTCCGCAAAGTGAAAATGGCAACAAACTTATAAACTGCACCATGGAACTAAGTAGTTATATAACATACCGTATTGGCATGCACCACACCACACATTCATATAACATAGATCATACAACTGGAAATCATAAATCTGTAACATACCAAAAATATTCAGCACACAACGTGGCTTACATCTTAACAATAATGACAATGAGAACAACTGCGGAAAATACAACGAGAAGAAGCAAACGGAGTCAAACTACCCGCATGAAAATGGTTAGTAATACTGTGATGTAATGTGTTGATTTGACGAGCGATGTTTTGCATTCAGTCGACCTTGGCACAGTTGTGCTCATGCACCTTTGTTTGTTGGATCTTAGGGTGCTTTCACACCAAAAGACTGAAAGCGAGGAAGCAAGCGAGAGAGAAAGATGTCAGGCGAGATCTATCACACACCAAAAAACGGCTAGTTTGCTCCAGAATGATTGTAATGGAGAGAGGTTTATAATAAAAACAAGCGGAACAAGCACGTGTTTGTAACGTTGAATTTCATTCCTACTTCGTCCCATTGCTTTGAAACATGAAATCTGTCACTTTGCTTAGGATCTTTTGAGTTCAAAAGGCACAGTACAGGATGAACTTCGGATATATGGAGTTCAGTCTACGCAGAAGGAATTGAGCAGCGCACCTCTCTAGTCAACATCTCACCGCGCTCTGCCAGAGGTTTCCCGCTGCAGCTTTCAAGCGTGGAACCATCTTCGAGTCGCTTTCTCGCTTCAGCCAATCTTCAGTCTTTCTCGCTCGCTTTCAGTGTGTGGACTCCCATAGGAATACATGTTAATCGATTCAAGCTTGCTTGCTTTCTCGCTTCAAATCTTTTGGTGTGCAGGCACCCTTATATTAGCGATTTTGGAGATGACTGAATTGTGAAATGATAGTACGTTTTTGGTGTGATGTAGAGAAGTGCGTGCACGGTGGTTTAGTTTTGGTTACGTGTCGAGAGTTGAGTTTGTGTTTGCAGTGGTTTAGTCTGTTATTGTGTTTTTTGGCTTTGTTTTCTGCATGCAAAATCGCCATATCAATTCTCAGTGGCGTCAGTGTGGTTGGTATCATTGACTTGTCCTAAGCATGTAAAGAGAACTAGCTTAATAGAAAACGGGTTGGAGTGACTGCTATAATTATACTTTGCATGTATGTGATGACAGATATTTGTTCATTGAATGATTTTATTCTTCTGATTAAACAAATAATTTTGAGCAGATGACTTCACGCCCCCCTTGTAACCTCATCGCGCCCCCCTAGGAGGCGCGCCCCCAGTTTGGGAACCACTGCTCTATGTTTACTCTGAAATTCGACATTATCGTTAGAAGTAGCTGGTGTTCCACCGTCGAACGTTTCAGAGGGATCAAGCAGCATTCATTGATTTCACGGTATATTTTTCGGTGATGTTCGGCAGAGCGTCTTAAGTACTAGTGCTACTTCTTGAAGCGTATTGATTTCGATAAAGTTGATTTGATTGATCCTAGTGAGAGGTGAATAATTTGGTTAAAACTTTCTCTAGTATTTTAATTCATTTGAAGCCACATAAATGAACGTCGCTAGTTTATGCAACGGTTTAATTATATAGTGTTTCCAGTGATCGTGAAGTTTATTGGAAGCTTTGGGAGTTTTAATTGTTCTCAAACGAATCCTTCTGTTCCACATTGCAATATATTCAATATTTTGTTGTTTTATTGCATTAAATTTTGAATAATACTGTGTGCCTATAATAGAAGTGTTGCAGTATTTTCTATTTAATTAAACTGGATCGAGTTTTCAACTATCGTGTATGTTATTTTGTCTTTACGAGGATGCAATTTGAATTATAAATTAAAAGTAGGCGAAAAAAATTTTCACTTTTGCTTGTATGTTTCTAGACTCCTATTGAAGCATCCAAACAAACATTGAATTGTTAGACTACCCACTTTTAATCCATTTCTCTAATGCTAGCCAAGAATTTGACTTTAAATTACCAATAGGTTTTGTTGCAATTTCTCATGTATACAAATAGAGCTATATCTTTGTTAACGGTTCGCTGTTAAACAAGAATTTCATTAATGAGTTGTATTAAGGAGTGAAAATTAAATCACTGCTTGTCTAAGAAACTCATTTCTTTAAATATAAATCTAAATAAAACTGGACTCTATGACAAATTAAATAAATGTATTGTGAAATGATTCTTTTTATTTCTGTCGATGTACATACGTTGTAGTGATACAAGAGCCTATGTTTGATGTGCGCAAAATACTCTCACAGGGATTCGAACGCATAATTTCAATATCGTCGTGAAAAGACTCGTAAGGACATTCTCAACGTAACTGATTGAGTCAAATACGTCTATTCAATTTGAGATGGAAATGTAATACAAGGCAATTTAAAGCTATTTCAAGCTGTTATATTATATCTGAACAGGTCAGTTGTTTGCTTTAATCTCAACTTGATTAGAAATTAAAAAACGAGGAAAATTCCAAGGAACTTAATCATGTTTAGTTGAAAAAGGTTTCAGAGCTCCATCATCAGTTCAAAAATACAAGTCATTATGTCTGCAGTAAAAGAAGAAACAAAATATTGTAGACAGTCATTAAAAGAGATCACGGAAACAAAAATAAAAACACGACACAAAAAATGAAATTGACAAAATTGCCATCTAGTTACTGTTTGCAATGGAAATGAACTATCGGTAATGTTGAGGGCCGGTTTTCGTTTAAAAATAAGTAACGACTCTAAAATCCTAAGGTCATACGAAGTTGAAGCAGAATCTGAAATTTTAAAGTCTTTTGAGGAGATCGGTACATTGCATTTTAATGCGTGATTGCGTCTTGCGGAGTGAGAGGGGTGAGCTAATTGGTTCCCAGTGCGGTAGCTTCTACAGAGATGTTCGGCCACTCTGATATAAAAATTGCGTGACGTCATGCCTACGAACGATGATGTGCACTACACACAACTGTAAGAATGAATCAGAGAGGCCCGCACCTCCATTGGAAGCGTGTCCCAGTACCGGAAAAAGAAGCCACCTTAAAATTTTTAACTACATAGAACTACGCATAACTGAAGGTTTTGAAAGTATTTTTCACACAATAATTTTACCTCGAGTGACAATTTCTCAGATGGCGCTCCAAAATACGGGAACGAACAGTATAAATGGTCTTTATTGTTTTCTCTAATAGTTTGCGAAGCGTACTACTTACAAGCGAATTTCTTAATTTACGAATTGATGACACCCAAAGAAAAACCGTTGTAAAATATGCGAGTAAAAATTCAAATTCACAATGATCATTTTCGAAGGTTGAACATATTTTATAACCCCAGTTGATTAGAGTTTGAACACAATCAATTTTGAAACTCGTTGAGAAAAAACTAAAGAAACTGGAGCTTAATCCTTGTAAAAGTTGGCTTATGGTATACTGATATCTAAAAGTTATCTCCGTCTCTCGTCACTAGGCAGTCATGAAATGCCAGACAATTATTCTTTTCAATTTCTACCGTAAGCTTAATCGATTGATGCTTATGATTAAGATAGTTCAAGAACTGCTCAACATGAGATGGATGGCTGAATAGAACAAAAGAATCGTCTACGTTTCGATTGTGGAAAACCGGTTTAAAATCAGAGACATTCATCTAACCACTTTGTTTCGTGGAAACGCATTAAAATGTTGGCAAGGGACGATGCCAACGGAAGCCCCATCGCTAGACCGTCTATTTGTTCATGAAGTTTACCTGCGAATGTAAGGAAAGATTGCTTGACCGATAATTCTAGTAGAGTATTGAACATTGTGCGGCTTAAAACCCATGAATTTTGAACTACCTTCTGAAAATAAATGGTTTAGACAAATGTTGAGAGTTTCTTGAAAAGGAACAATAGTGTAAAGAGATTCTACATCAAATGAAGCCATGATTAAATTTTTTACATTAGGAATACTTCTAATATTTTTGCTAAATTTGAAGGCATTGTCGACTGTATACTCATTTGAAGTGAGATGATTGAGGACTGGTACGAGGAGTTTACTTAATTTATTGCTCAGACTATTATAAGCTGCTACAATCGGCCTAAATTGGAATATTGACGAAAAATCAGGTTCAGGAATTTTTGGTAGACCATACAGTACCGCCGGAGAAGAACCTGACATTTGAAAATTAGATAAATTTTCGAAACGCTCGGTAGTTAACTCTTTTAAGCCACGTCAAAAATTATTTATTCTGTCTTCAGCCCTCAGTATTATTTTATTCATTGTCTGTAATCGGCACAAATTTATAGATTTCAGATATTAAATTAAGCCTGCTTTCCTCACATTTTTGGCGATCAATCAACTCCACTTTTTTCCCATTCGTCAAGTTTGCAAATTATTACCTGCTCGTTAACGGCCATTGCTTTCCAGAGGGAAATGTCACTGTTATGAAAGACGGACGAGAATATTTCATGTGGCTTAAAACTATAATAATGCTAATGAGCAAATGTTTTCAAATTGCCTATGAATTTCGATTAGTTAGTACACGCTTTATTTTTAAGTGCTAGAGCTTATTTCTCAAAGGCTAGGAAATATTTAAAGAAATTTAGTTTATAAACAGGGAGGCAGAAATTTAAACCGAACGCTAAGAGAATTTTTACCCTATGAGGTAATTGAACTGAACTAAAATTGTGGACTACATTCTCCGAATTACAAGGTTGAATTTCGTCGTGGATGCCCAAGTTGCTTAGGGTTTTCAAACGAGTTCGTTTGGTATGTGCCTGAAACTGATCCCTGGAGACTCTTGCGTGTCTCCTGACGACGTGAGCGTCAAGGGTGGAGTAACTGGACCGGACTTCATCCTCGATGGTTTCCAGTTACGTAGTTAGGTCGGCGAGCGTTCTTCTTTTGCTGCAAAGTTCCCGTGCAAGTAACTAGGATTGCCAAGATTTGTAGAACGAGGTTGTGTGCAACGACCGTTATACAGCTTAACTCCGAGGAATTTTAGCTTGGCTTCTTGGCTTCTCGGCTCTTTGGCTTCTTTTTTCCGGTACAAGGACACACTTCCGATGGAGATGCGGGCCTCTGATTTATTCTTACAGTTGTGTGCAGTGCACATCATCGAACCTCGGCATGACGTCACGCAATTTTTAAAGCAGAGTGGCCGAACATCGCGGTAGAAGCTTCCGTACTGGGCAGGGTTGCCATATTGGCCTTTTTAAGGCCAAATATCACAAATCTGGCTTTTTTTGCAAGCGTTTGGCTTCGAAATTTCAAGGTTGGCCTTTTTCTTAAATTTGGCCTTTTTCTGGCTTTTTCAGTCATTTTCCGTCTTTGAGGAGCGCAAGGCGTAAAACTGAAACGTGACAGTTGAACGCAGAGCAACAAGATCAGCTAGATGCTGCTGAATATTACTAAATCCTTTACGAATATTACATAAAGTAATCAAAGGAGAATTTGCATAGGCTGCATTTGACTCAGGATTGGATCAACATTAGTGAATTAGTATCATAGACTGAAAGCAGGAAGTCATTTTGAGGGTGATTTGATTCCTGAAGGCACTATGCAGTTTTGGCTTGGAATGCACAGTCACTCAAACTTTGAAGAACTCTCTGGTTGTGCGCTCATTGCCTGGTGACTCCCGCCAGCAATGCTATGGTTGAAAGAATGTTTTCTTTATTGACAGCTGTCAAAACAAAGCAAAAAATTAGATTACGAACTAGAAAGCTAGATGCAAAAGGGCGAATCCGGGCATATCTCAACAATAGTTTTCTTGCTCGTCATAGCCTTGTGGCTTTAGGACCTGCCTCCGTGAGGGC
>JACJUY010003257.1:53935-66171 GCA_014220935.1 Platorchestia sp. MABIK | reverse complement strand
CTTTAGATGGTAAAATAAGTTCGATTTTGGCATGCAGTACCAAGCTAGTGACAACGTTGAGTCATTTGACGGACAAAAGTGTCATACCTCCTCCATGACTCACAATATTGTGAGTCGGCTTAGTTGCGCGCGCATGGCAGGCTTGAGTGTGTCAAAAAGCCTCATAAATTCTCTCAGTGCATTCTTCCTGCAAATCCTCCGTCCAAAAGTAATATATTTCCTGGGAAGTTTAGAAAGCCTTCAAATATCAGTATAAACTGATGCGCAAATTGCGAACAAGCATGAGTTTTTTTCGATGCATGTGGTCCCGAAAGACTGTGCGCTATTGAAACAATATCCTGATGTGAAAATGTATTCCGATGGTGCATTCCAGTCTAGACAAAGCTTCAATCCAAACTTAGACTGGCGGAATTTTCTCGAGTAGTAGCTATACGAAGCAATGCTTGTGCTACAAGTTATTTTACACTAAACGGAGCTCAAATTATGTACGTCTATTTGACACCTTTGGACAAAATAATTACTACCCTTTAGGAATGAAATAAAACAACTCGGAAGCATCTCTGAGACTTCGAGCTGCGCTCATTGCGATAATCAAACAAAAATTTTATTATCTGCTCAATTAATTGTAAACCGCATGGCTTTGTAAATGATAAAATTTCTAAACCGAGAGTACATCGAAATTACTTTTTAAAAAATTCATGTAACTTGATTCTGAATCACTTGCTGCACTTTCGTTTAACTTATGAAACGACATCTTTCTTTCACATCTACTCATAGCAAGAAGCGATTTCGAAAATGTTATGAAAACTCATTGCACGGTCTCACAAACCTCGGCTTTTAAAATACCTCATTTCCCAAGTATGTGTTCGCAACTTACTGCCTGTCCATAATCCTTTCTACAATAGTCTGATTCAGTCATGAAAGCTTCCGTGAACACTCGGTCAACATCCTTGTTGATCGCTCTCCATGTGAAGAGAAAGCTGCTCACGTCGTAAATTTCAGACCTCAAACTTCTCTTTGACTTGGCTCCCAGGATGCAATTCCACTGGGTCGCTCTCAGCAAAGTCAAGAGACGAGTATACTTTGATCTAAGTCTCTGGATCTCAACTGTCATCTGCAGACTATAAAATTGCTCGTAAGCAGCACGCCCACGTGCCAGAAGGGTATCGTGATCGTGCCGTCACTGCTTTCTTTCTGTCTCTGAAGATTTCATGGAAGTGTTTCCTTAAATTTGATGTAGGATATCGATGAACTAAACAAGTTGACAGCCGTGAGTTTTGTGAGTTTTCTATTATTAGCTTTGAAATTATCACCTGAACCACTATGGCTCAAAAACCACCAGCGAACATTTTTTCACGATAATTGGACTTCGGGACTTCTGTACTCGTGTTTACTTTGCGTTTTTCGGTTTTCATACCATGTTCACTATCTTTTTATTGCCTTATTTTCCTCTTCCTCCCAAAATGCCTGATTCTCTTCGAAGGGCATTGTATGTGGGAACACAACTTGTGCATGCAATGTTCTTTTGCACAAAATGCAATGTTCTTTTTTGTTCATGCTGAACGGTCCCACCTCTGACTTCAGCGAAAACATCTTTTGAATGGAAAAGCAGCGTTAAACCAACTACCATACTACGTATAATGCTTTCAAATTTGTGTGTTAGACTAAAAATGCACTGATGTGGCCCATAGTTTATGCAATTCATTCTAACGTTAACTTATTTTTTAACCTGAAGTATTTCATTTCTAACAATTTCTATGTTCTGTAGTAAAAAAGTAATCCCGGTATTTTCTCTCAGAAATGCAGTGCTTCATCCAATACTTCGTATTCTCTATACAGTGATCGATTATGAAATTGTGGTTACTTGTTCTGCGTAATCGATTTTGCAAAAGCGTAGAAGAATTTTTGTTACTTGCATATGCTCGATCAAACCCCATGATTGTATTTCATTCATGACATAGTGAATGGAGCTTCCACTTCAATGAGATCTCTTTAAAATAACATTGGTTATATTGCGTAACAGAAAGACAAGTTAACAGCATCAGTGGTACAATTTAATGTTCAAAGTTCAAACCACACTAAGCAAAATGATGGTAGTCGTTCAAGCATGCAAAAACCCTTTGCAATTATAACTACACAAGATCTCATAAGTCGTTCTTTTAAACTCTTCTTTTAACAGTCTTGAAGTTTCTTTTTGGAGACGAGCGGCATGTCGTCGATTGGGATGCTCAGAGACTTTGAAAGTCTTTATTGGATTTTGAGGGTGGTGAACAAATTGCCTTGAGCGCTGTAATGCCGGCATCACAAAGAGATAACAAAATAAACATAAATTTGAACATCAACTTCAAAACCATGGAAGCGGAAAATTGAAACTGGTTCTAAACTTCTTGCCGCACCCTTTATCGGCAAGCTGCAAGTGAAAGAAAAATTCGTTTATGCTTCATTTTCTGGTAAGTAAGTTTACTTTTATTTAAGTTTGAACATCATGCATGAACTGCAAAAAACTCTTTCCCTTCGTTGGAATTGTTTTTTCTGGCTTTCAATTCATTTTCTCCAACAGATTTTTTCAGTCCCTCCTTTGTGTTTCATCATTTTAACATTTCATGGAAATAACAATTTATATCAGAGAATTTACAACTTCTCCCAATCAGGCTTCTGAAACATAACGACCGCGCAGACGAAGCGCTATTTTGCGCTCTTTCATCTGAGAAGGAAAAAAATCCCCACACCTAAATATTCACTAGAATTCACGTCTCGAATTGCTTACACCTACATTCTTCTTTTTCCTTGACGTTAACTCTTTAAAGCTCGGAGAATTGAAAGGAATTTTCACTGGTTAAAAAACAACATTTAGTACAAATATCACCAGGTGTGAAATGGTTGGGATGGTAGACAACACGACTGAAAACGTAGGGGAAATTATTGTTTAAGATTCATTTGGAAACATTGAAGTAGTAAATTGCAAGAGCTGGAGTCCAAGGAAGAACTTATCATTTTAGAAGCGTCAGATGCGTGATTGATGATTGAATTGATGATTGAAACCATTTAAAGATATTTGAGCAATAATTACCAAATCATAAGCCACTTCCCTACATTCAGACCAACGTAACTTAATCTCGTATACATGAATATTTATGCTGGTGCCAGACGCGGATCCACGGAACACATTTAAGTCAGTTTTAAACTCAAGAACGTTCATATGCGCTGCATTAAGTTCATTTTCATCTGTACTATAATGACAAATACTCAGGCCAAGTTTTTTCAAAGAACTTAGAGCATTCAGGATTTTTTGAACTTCGCTTGGAGATTTTATAAATTTTGAAATAAAGCAACACTATATGTATATGAAGTTGACGTTTACTCAACCTCTTAATTATAAAGGTTGGGATGAAAAAGTTTTGATGTTCATGCATCAGTTGAACAACAAACGAAATTTGCTTTGACTAATCATTCAAGGACAAGCCAAGGAGTAGTGCTGTATAGGATTGATATCCACGGCTGATTTCCTGTCAATGGTTTTGAAAACCATCGCAGTTCTCATCATGAAAGCCTTACATCAAAACCATTAATAATCAGCTTCTGAACGTTACTTAAAATTGTATTCAAGGTACGAATTTTCATTGTTCCCAAACTGGTTTGTTCAAAATTCTAAATCCGCAGCAAAGATGATCTCAAAAGAGCAAAGAGAAACGAACATTTAATCTAGACTTTAGATAACGAGGAATCTATGCACTATATGTGTGTGTTCCTTCACGCAGGATATCATGCCCTTAGAAACAGCGAGTTAGGATGGAAGAGGCAAAAATGACAACGAAGCGATAGCTAAGAAGGCATGAAGACTGAAAGAAGAGAGTTGACAAGGAAGACAGGAGTTCCGAATGCCAATTTATAACCATGGTAACCTAACATTATCACCTTTGGGGCCGCCAGTTCACAGAACTTGTGGGAGGTGAACTAACGGACCT
This sequence comes from Platorchestia sp. MABIK, assembly GCA_014220935.1. Lineage (NCBI taxonomy): Eukaryota > Metazoa > Arthropoda > Malacostraca > Amphipoda > Talitridae > Platorchestia > Platorchestia sp. MABIK. The sequence goes on along the minus strand of JACJUY010003257.1, from coordinate 62,206 downwards.
AAACCTATTGTTTATCCTATGCTCCCTGAGATGTTAACAAAAAAAAGAATATGTTATAACAGAACAGTGTATTTATTAACATTATTGTAATTGTCTTATGTAACCCTGAGATGTTGAAGTATTGCCTTATAACAGAATTATGCACTCCAGAGACTTTGCACACGTATGAACATAACTTTGAATTCTCTTTACAAACTTGTTGATGTAGGTGTATGAAAGCATGTGTAGGCAAATGACAATGAAAGTATTCGTACAAGGAGAGCGTTAATTATCAACTGTCTTTAAATAAAGAGCAAAGCTGGTTATCAAATTTTCCAGAAAAAACAGGACCGCCCTTTTGGATACTCATACATAATTAAGCCAAAGTCAGAAATAATTACTCAAGTAAATAAAATACAGGTGGGAAATGCCGCTCAGTTCATTTCGCAGAGGTTTTTTTCTCGAACAAGGGATTGGAAAATATTCGTTTTGAATGAATGTATTATTTATCAAGGTTGGGTGTGAAACAAAATAACATTCCTTGGACAAGGGCATAATATGTGCGACGAGCAGACTATAGCTGCGCCATCACTATCTCATGAATTTTCCCTACATCATTCCTTCATTCACACACACCAGGAAAGTATATCTAACTTAATACTATTCTTGATTTAAATAGCTCATTTATACCCCAGAGAAAAAGGTACACACACGTACGTATCTGATCCGCTCATCAAGTACTTCATGCTAGATGCTGCGTAAAAGTTTCGACTGTTACAGACTAAAAATTATTCTTTGACATATTTTTGTTTTTTGTTACGTCTTATTATTAGGATGCAACTGAAAAAAGTCACATCCAATGGGGAACTTTCTAGTTATATTCTACACTTGCTGTACTGTACCGATGGTGCAGCATCTCCCCATACGGAATTTTTAAGCTAAATCAAATCGTGGTTCACTATACTACTAGTGTACACGACTAGTCAAAAATGACGGGACTCGATATTTTGTTCAGACAAATCTTCCATACGTGGATGACAAACAAATACGCATATCCTCACTAACAGAACCCGCGATTAAAATATTCTTGGACTTGTGCACTGGTGAAACTCGTATCACATGAAGATACGGTCATTAAGCATCCTTTAAAGAACGTGAAAGATCGAGACGGACCAACCAATTTAATGTGTTCCATGAGATTCCAATTGTAATGACGAAGTAGAAATTACGCACAAAAGATTTACAAATTTACTTATTTATTAATTCATTTGGAAGCAAATTTAAAAGGACATCTGATATTTTAGGATGTAGAATTTATTTTATTAGCGTACACGTCCAAATAGCAATGACAGGGGTGGAAATTGTTCGATAGAGCACGTCTACTATTTCATTAGGTTGAAAATGCTATTTTATTTGAATTTTTACATTTTATACATGTATAAGAACTGAAAGAAGCCGATGAGAGTACCTATAGGTCGGGCATCACTACCCATTGAATTTTTATTACATTCATTTCTCATTTATGCATACTAGCAGTACGCACTGGAATTTCAAGGCAAATATCACTGTAAAGCTTGTTGGACCTGTAAAATAATTTCAATATAACCTCTCCTAACCTAATGTAACGTATCCTAACCCAACATAACCTATCCTAACCCAATGTAACCTATTCTAACGTAACCTAAGTTAAGCCTCACCTATCCTAACCTCTCTAACTTGACCTACTTGAACCTAATGTTCTAATATCCTAGCCTAACCTATCCTAGACAATCGTTAAATAGCCTACACTAGTCTATAACATCATTACCAAGCCAAACGTATCCTAGCAGGACTCTTGAAAATTCCACGGTCAATATCATCGTAAAGCTAGGTGGACCCATAAAAAAAATCAATATAACCTATTCTAACCTAACTTCACTTCACCCAACATAATCTATAATTATGATTAGCTATAACCCAATAATTTTGCTAGCAGGACCTGCGAATAATTCGCAGTTATTTTTTGTACATTTATATTTTCATTTTTGTGCGATTCATGAGTTATTAACTTCAATCCCATCTTAGAAAATTAAATGATGCTACTATAATGTAACACAGCACCTATTTGTATGTATATCCATTTATAATTAAAGACACATTTAGCTTTAACGCTCTCTTGGTGCTTCTCTTTGCTCTCTTCTTCACCCCTCAATTGTTTTAGATGGGCAAAGCGGTATACAGTTTCGCTAAAATAGCGAACTAAATTTCTTATGTTAATAAGGGATGTAATCTTTAAGAGTGAAAGCTTATAAGCTGTAGCTTGGATACAACAATGATCTTGGCATTTATTGTATTGATGAAGGGTGTGACACACATAGATACATAGATAGATAGTTACAAGCATATTACTGTATAGACTGGACAAATTTTTCCATCTTGTATCATCCATTAATTCGAATGTTATTTTTAAACATTTGAGTCCGTTAAACCAGTATCACAGATACGCTCATCAAGTACTTCTTGCCATGCAAGCTGCAGGCAGCATGGTGGAAGGAGCTTCCGAACAAACCATCCCCTTGCATCTTTGTAATCTGCTGCACGCTTTCATGCACGAAAATGCGACCTTGTTTTTTTTTTGCCAGGTGACTTCTTGTCTTCGACGACAACCAGTTTTAATACAAACTGAATCGTTTCGTCAGCTGTTAGCAGTGTTGAAAGTATTATAATAAATACACTCCTTTTGATCAAATTGTCGTGAGTACTTTTGTGCTAATTCAGGTTCTGAAGATACCCTTAAGATGAGGTAGAAATCTTCATTTTAATTTATCTTTTTCCTGCCTTCTATGTATAATTGAAACAAGTTATGACTAATGAATATCTTACAAGAGACCATATTTGCCGCTTTAGATAAAATAAGATTTTGTAAATTGCAAAAACTTCAACATATTTCANCTCATCAAGTACTTCATGCTATATGCTGCTTAAAAGTTTCGACTGTTACAGACTAAAAATTATTTTTTGACACATTTTTGTTCTTTGTTACGTCTCATTATTTGGATGCAACTGAAAAAAGTCACATCCAATGGGGAACTTTCTAGTTATATTCTACACTTGCTGTACTGTACTGATGGTGCAGCATCTCGCCATGCGGAATTTTTAAGCTAAATCAAATTGTGGTTCATTATACTTCTAGTGTACACGACTAGTCAAAAATGACGGGACTCGGTATTTTGTTCAGACAAATCTTCCATACGTGGATGACAAACAAATACGCATATCCTCACTAACAGAACCCGAGATTAAAATATTCTTGGACTTGTGCACTGGTGAAACTCGTATCACATGCAGATACGGTCATTAAGCATCCTTAAAAGAATGTGAAAAAGATGGACCAACCAATTTAATGTGTTCCATGAGATTCCCATTGTAATGACAAAGGTAAAATTACGCAAAAAAATATTCAAATTTATTTATTTATTTATTCATTTATAAGCAAATTTAAATGGACATCTGACGTTTTAGCATGTAGACTTGATTTTTATTAGCGTTCACGTCCAAGTAGCAATGACAGGATTTGAAAATTGTTCAATAGAACACGGATACTATTTCATTAGGTTGGAAATGCCATTTTATTTGAATTTATACATTTTACACATATATAAGAACTGAAAGAAGCCGATAAGAGTACCTATAGGTCGGGCATCACTACCCATTGAATTTTTCCAGCATTCATTCCTCATTTATGCATACTAGCAGTACCCACGGGAATTCCAAGGCAAATATCACTGTAAAGCTTGTTGGACCTGAAAAATAATTCCAACATAACCCCTTCTAACCTAATATAACCTATCCTAACCCAATATAAGCTATCCTAACCTAACCTAAGCTAACCTAACATAACTTATCTCAGCCTCACCTATCCTAACCTATCTAACTTGACCTATTTGAACCTAATGTTCTAATATCCTAGCCTAACCTATCCTAGACAACCGTTACATATCCTACCCTAGCCTAAAACATCATTACCAAGCCAAACGTATCCTAGCAAGACCCGTGAAAATTCCACGGTCAATATCATCGTAAAGCTAGGTGGACCCATGAAAAAAATTCAATATAACCTATTCTAACCTAACCTCATCTAACCCAACATAATCTATCCTAACCCAATAATTTTGCGAGCATGACCTGCAAATAATTCGCAGTTATTTTATGTACATTTTTAATTTCATTTTGGTGAGATTCTTAACTTCAATCCCATCCTAGAAAATTAAATGAAACTACTCTAATGTAACACAACACCTATTTGTATGTATATTCATATGTAATTAAAGACACATTTAGCTCTCACGCTCTCTTGGTGCTTCTCTTTGCTCTCTTCTTCACCCCTCAATTGTTTTAGATGGGCAAAGCGGTATACGGTTACGGTAAAATAGCAAACTAAATTTCTTATGTTAATAAGGGATGTAATTTTTAAGAGTGAAAGCTTATAAGCTGTAGCTTGGATACAACAATGATCTTGGCATTTACTGTATTGATGAAGGGTGTAGCACACATAGATGCATAGATAGATAGTTACAAGCATATTACTGTATAGACAGGACAAATTTTTCCATCTTGTATCATCCATTAATTCGAATGTTATTTTTAAACATTTGAGTCCGTTAAACCAGTATCACAGATACGCTCATCAAGTACTTCTTGCCATGCAAGCTGCAGGCAGCATGGTGGAAGGAGCTTCCGAACAAACCATCCCCTTACATCTTTGTAATCTGCTGTACGCTTTCATGCACGAAAATGCGACCTTGTTTTTTTTTTGCCAAGTGACTTCTTGTCATCGAAGACAACCAGTTTTAATACAAACTGAATCGTTTCGTCAGCTGTTAGCAGTGTTGAAAGTATTATAATAAATACATTCCTTTTGATCAAATTGTCGTGAGTACTTTTGTGCTAATTCAGGTTCTGAAGATACCCTTAAGATGAGGTAGAAATCTTCATTTTAATTTATCTTTTTCCTGCCTTCGATGTATAATTGAAACAAGTTATGACTAATGAATATCTTACAAGAGACCATATTTGCCGCTTTAGTTAAAATAAGATTTTGTAAATTGCAAAAACTTCAACATATTTCATAGTTCATGATNGCATTGCTTCGAACTTTTAAGGGTGCTTAAAAAAATTTTTACACATGGTTTGAATAATAACATTCAAAAATAATATACTTATGAACACGGTGCGTCAAAAACGATACGATTCGACAGTATTCGATAAAGCACGCAAATCATATAATCAGGTCATGTCAGAGATACGGTCATTAAGCACATTCCCCCTGTATAAATCCTTGAAAAACGAACCAACAAAGCCAGTAACAACAGTGAATTTTTATTTAATCGATTTTATACCCTTTCTGGTTTTGAAAATAATACTACATTGCATTCACGAACTAATTAGTAAGGCTTGTGAGGAATATAAGAACTTAAAGCGAATAAACTTAATGACCTGCGCTAGCAGTACCAAGAAATGTCACGCGTTAGGCCGCTGCCAGACAAACAGCAGTGAAGCAGGGCAGAGCAGAGCATCGCTGGCGAGGTGTTTTATGTTAGTGGGATTCCTATTATGGTGGCCAGACACGTAGCATAGAGCAGGGAAGGCCAGAGCTGTCTGGAGCAGTCCCCAACGGCGTTTTATCTTGGATGGTAAAACACCGCTAGGAAGCCAGCAGTCACTGTCAATCTGTCAGTTGCAGCTTCGAGTTCGTATGGGATGTATGTCGAACTTTTGATCTCCTCGGTGCAAGCTATATCTGCAATCTGGGATGGATCTCATCCACAATATTTCGATCGTTACTATGTTAATGAACAAGGGTCAAATATAGCAGATGCTTTGGAAGTTAGTGGTAAATGAGCTTGTATGGTTATTCATACGTGTAGTATAAATGTTTGTGTTACTAGTTATTTATACGCGTAGTATAAATGTTTGTATAGGTATTTATACGTGTAGTACAAATGTTTGTATAGTTATGTACATTTATAATGGGCTTGTATAATTATATATATTTTTACCCTCATAAATTAGAAACTATACCTATATCAATCATTTTCTTTTTTAATACCTACACTTTAAAGCGTACCAATACCGAATATTTTCATTTCAGTTCTTTCGTGTTTGGCATACGATACTAAAATTGACTTCAAATATACCTATTTTATGTATCAACTAATGGTTTTTTAGTTATAAATATTAATCTGTTTTCTCTTGAGTAGTACAGAGGAAACACAGGTTAGGCCATCTGTGAGAGTCAAATGTGGAGAGGAAGGATCTCCAACTTTTTCTGGACCAGCGCAAAGTGCTGGACACGGCCGATACACAAATATTCAAGCTTGCGTTTTATCATTATTACATTGGTGAAAATAACTTTGAAAGCATACAACAAAAAACTATTAGTTTCTCCAAAAAACGGTTGTGATGTTCGAATTCTACGAACCAAATTCTAAGGGAAAATTGCAATCAAATTTAAATTTAGTGCCGCACGCCAAACACGAATGACCCTTTTATACTTTGATATTGCTAATTAATTTAATAATTCAAAATTTGGGTTGTTAGATCCATAGATTTATTTATTAATACGCTTGAACGAATGTGATCCTTGCTCCGTAATGTATATACACTGCAAAATAATTCAGATTCAAGAATTTATAAGGTTTCAAGTCATTCGTCAGTAAATTATTTGCATAAGTATTCTATCAGCAATCATAACCATCATGTTACCACGCAATTAATTTCTTGTGGAATTTCCTGGAGCAATTATAAAACAGTATTAAAGCCATTTAATTCATTGTGTGTAGAAATATTACAGGGAAATCAAAAGTATTGTATGACATTGTATGGAAGTACTTGTAATGCTAACAACATAATGCGTGGCACAGCAATAAATATAAATAAACATAATTAGATGAGATTTTGCCAGTTCCACAGCTATTTAATAACCAAAATTTGAGGTAACCACAGTCACAAAGTAGCGCTCCTTATGGCGCCAAGACTGCAACTGCTGCGGACTCAGGACTAGCCACTGCTGTTTGTTTGGCCGCCGATCCTGCTAGCATAAGTTAGCAGCTATCAGAGGCTTACAACTGCCCTGCTCCACTGCTGTTTGTAGGCTGCGGTTTTAGACTTGATTTTTCTTTGTGAGATTAGGAGAATCCTGTCGCGTGAAAGATGATTTGGATCATTACAGGATAGAGAGAGAAAGAAAGATGGAAATGAAAGATTTGCACAACGGAAGATGATGAGACACGGAGGGGGGAACCACGATTGTAATTTTAACCAGAATTGAATAATGGCGATATCTTTTAAAAAATTCAAATTGTTTATTTATAAGGAATTAGGTGCATTCAAAACATGGGAATAACGCCCGAATGAAAGCACGCAGGAAGAACTGACATGATGATCCTGATGTCAAAACGAGACTTGTACACGATGGCCGACGCACAGAAATGACCCGGCAAAAACAAACAAACATCGGCATCTAAGGATGCTTGATTTCCAATCAAGCCTGATACATCTGATCTTAAGCATTGGTTTTTCAAATGTCTTATAACTAACACTATATATAGGACACCATGACGGTTCCCCCGTGAAGCCGGTACCCATTTCCGACACATGGGTTGAGTGGGGTATTGTGCTTGAGCTCTCCCTTATAAAAAAAAATCGCCGCGCCAGCGCCGGGATACGAACCCTCGTCTCCAACATACAAGGCCGATCCCTTAACCACTGTACCACTGCGAGCACTGAAACATGAGAACATAAACGAGCGAACACACGTATCAACGTTAAACATGTAAAACCGGAACCCCCATAAAAACACACATCAACGCAAAATAGACAACAATGAAGAAATAGAAGATCACTGAATCAGTCAATAACCCATTCCGAAAGCTTGTGATGTGACAGCTTTCGATTTCTTTTACATGGCGGTTGAAACATGTGTCACAACTAGATTTTAAAATCAACACCCTTACTCATGATATCGAATTTAATTCACTTGGGTTAAGAATAATCGCTCATTGAGAATGGCCTGAATTCACTCCTGAATGTTATAATTAGGGTTGCGTTTTTCCATATTTCCCTTTCCCTAAAAATTGAACTCGCTATTGATACATAACACTTCGCGCACATTTTCCACTGTTGACTGCAACTAACATAGGTTTAAACCCAAAGAAATTCTGCATCATTCTTCTTTGGAGCGTAGTTGCCGAGGTTACCCCGCTACTGGATGACTGCCCAGTCTCTTGAAGATTATTGCTCTGGGCTTGTGTT
>JACJUY010003257.1:2888-53244 GCA_014220935.1 Platorchestia sp. MABIK | reverse complement strand
AATATAGTAATTCAATCCACTGACGCAATACGAATGTTGAGCCTGGTGACCTTCTAAATATTTGTATTGTGAGCATGCTCATATCGCGCCTAGTAACAGGCGAGCAGCCTACGGTTGTGCTTTGTTTTGAGGTGGCGTCAGAACTCCAGTGTCATCTTTTCGTGGTCTAATCCTTATTTGCAAAAGAACAGTCCGCCCTGAGAATAATGCACTAATGCTAATGAAATGTTGAAAAAAGTTCATTTCCTTCTCGCAAAGTTACCTCATTTGTAAGAAATACAGTAAGATTAAAATTTTGTTGAATTTGGATTAAGAATCGAATGTGCGTCCCAAATACAGAAATTTGTGAAATTATTGTTAAGAAATTATGATCACTAGAGAGTATCTTGCTTCAACTATCATGTGATGGGTAACTTATGTCCTCAATTGATCAATAGAATAACAGACATATAACAAATAGTTATTTCATTCAGCACATAATTTTTGGTTCTAAATGACAATTATTTCTGTGTGTACGAGGAATAATCTTAATTTTATAGCCTGTTATGAGCAGTAACCCCGATTTGCTCACTAAAAGAAGAACTCAAATTTGTATCTGGATTTTGATCCTTCGAAAACAGGAACTTCGAAAATGAGCGCCTGTAGTTTGTCACGTTTCACAATATCGAAATATTCATCGTGCAATACAAACGGAAACAGCAAAAGAGTATGCAACCCGAACCTTCTTTTTCAGTTGTGTAGTTTTCGGAAAGCATGAATAATTAATGCAATTACAACCCTCAATGATTTTGGAGCCATTGTGAGTTTGTTATTCGCTACTATTGAATCCAACTAAACAATTTGCCACTTCTTAAACCGTCAAGTAACAATTACCTTTTTCCGAGTTTATACTGCTTCAGGGGCATTGAATCGCCCTCAATAAAATCACCAAGAATCACTAAAACGGTAAATGAAGGACTATATGCAAAGTCCTAGATGCTTAAAATATGACTCAAACTGGCGTCACTGATTACCGCCTCGTTAAAGCGTTGTGCCAGAACCTCCTATCGACCTAATACTCTTAAATCCACACATCTGCTATATGTCTATACATTGGATCGCATTGCCTTATACAATATGCTTAAATGTACTAACAATATTAGTATATACGTATAACAAATAGTTATACGGACTAATTAACCAAATACGGTTTGGAGGGTCAAGTTGATACGTGCGCAAATGCACTGTGCGGCGTTTTTTGTACAGAGATAAGATTGGAGTGTAAAACAAACCTGGAAGGGAATATGATCTTGAATGTAGATAAATATGTTTTATATACTAGTATTATGTACAACTATTTGTTATACGTAATAGGCAAATTTTGGATTTCATGCTGTCATGTGAAGCGAGCCATTTCTTTGTTTGAAAATGCTCATGCTATAGCCATCTGAACTCCCGCAGCCGTATATTCCTGTTTTAATTACCACAACTTTCTCCTAACAATCTTCTGCGTGCCAGTCCTTGCTCCGCGTTTTTTCTTTTCATTATTCCCTTTTGCATCATTTATAAATAAACAACCTTCATTTCTAACTAATCTGATCGCTCCGAACTTTTTTCTGTTCATTTCAAGAAAGTATCCTCACCTTAAAGAGTCCATCTCTCCGCTTTAAAGACACCTCTTTTCCCTCTTAAGCTCACTCACCTGCATTACTATTCCCTCGGACTTGTTTCTCTACCTGAGAAACGCACTTGTTTCTGAGTATAGATGTGTACGCCTCATAATGCAGAAAAGGTGAAAGTCTATTTCTACAAAATATTGTGAACCGCACGATAGGATATTTATACATAAATGACATTCTTGCACCGAATTTATCTGTGCGCAAGCATTGAGTAACAGTACCGCGTAAGTATTTTGATGCAATCAGTTTTACAAGTTCTCCCTTTGATAGTTCTTAGGTCAAGTAAATACAGTGGCATGAAAATTTTTAACAAAAATGATGCTGAAGTTACAGATTGAGCTTTAATTTGATGAATTGCCTGTAGTACGATAGAACGTTTCCTTCACAGAGTTTAGCTGCGCATTACAGGCCTAGCTGCCTGTTTAGTCTACCATCTATCATCTGTTTCATTTGGGTTTATTTTATTTCGCCTGTTTATTCATAGCAGCAGTGAAAAAAAAACCTCAATCGAACCAAGCAAAACTAATTTGAATACTGTATGAAGCAACCTAAGATCATTTGCCTCACAATAAACTGCCTACAGAGCAAACGTACAGTTGTAAAGGCCTCGATAGATACGTGAGAGTAAAAGATAATGAAAAACTAATACTCTAGTCACCTTACCTGAACTTGTAAGCTTTGACCATCCATATTAACTTTTCTTTGACTGCTGATAGAATCCCTGTGAATGATTTCACAGAAACATTCATTGAGACACTAAACTTTAGAAACGATGGCACGTTATTTTTTATTGAATTTTAGTTCTTGGGTTCAGCGTATCATTCTTAGTTTCACACTGATAACCCGGTCGTGATTGATAAATTCTAAGAGTTAACTTTACCTGATTGTTAATTACTTTCAGTTGTGCATCAGCAATGAAATCAAATAGTATTCGTGGTAAAACTTCCAAGGGAAATTATTAAAAACCTCGCAGAAAAAAAACTGTGAGTTGAAAAAATTTAGACGAGCAGCCTAAAAAAGAGAAAGCTGCAATTATAAGAATATGGAAACTGATTCTTTCGTAAACTTATTTAGCAGGAAAAAGTAGCTGCCACAAAATCGCAGTTCATGCACGAGGGAAAACCTGCCACAATACAATGTTGGCGTACGTGGCCGCTTAGTGAAATGAATGAGAACGGGAGCCTTGAATGTAAAGGAATTATGAAAATCTCAAAATGTAGTGAAAAACTTTACAAAGCTGCGTCTGACACCAAAAGAATAATTGCTGAATCTTTTCGTATTGATCAGTGATAGAAGCAAGCATGCAGCACCTATGTATATCGTTAAAGAAGCATTGCTGATGTACTTCTGCATCGGGATACTTTAAAAGAGCATCTGCATCAGTATAAGAAGAGTACTGGATAAACCAGGTAAACTACTTAAGATTTCAGCTCAAAGTACGGTGTTTAATTGATTAATACACATCACTGAGCCTGCTAGACAAGTTCATTTTGCTAAGCATTTTGTGTTGAGAATGAAATTTTTTTTCTAAATTAAATAAAATCAATAAACTTAAAATTTTGAGTCTTTATTGTTGGTGGAATTCCATTTCGTGCCAACCCGAATAAGAATACACAGGTATACATTTAACTGATCAAATTTTGAGATGGTTTAATCAACGAACTCCGCGTATAATTCACAGGTCCGAATTATTCCTACACTTCCGTCATCGAATTTCCCTGAGCAAATGCTCTGTTAAAAATACGGCAGTATATTACTACGTGTTGAATTATTTTTCTCGTTCTTCAACTTGGTGCCCCTGAGTTTTTCAAATTATAAGCAGATCAGTTAAATCTTCGTCGCTAATGCTGCATGACCCTGCAACCCAGAGTGCTGCTGATTGTGACGTACAGTTGGCTGCGCCCTCTTCTGTTCTATCAAAGTGGGTAATCGCCTGGAGTAAATGGTAACTAAGCACATTTCATTTCTAGTTACTTGCACTATCGAATGAATTGATGTGCCATGTATTTGGAGATAATCCTTGTGAAATAATAACAATCTATTAGAAAAATATACAGGCAATCAGATTTGCTATAAATGAAAACAACATTGTTGTTACACATCAAATCTTTGCATCTTCCTAAATTTTGCGCGATCATTTGTAGCACAATTTCTCGGTTCAAATGTTAACATAAAAATTGGCAAATGGGCATGAACAAAAATCTGATGCACCTACAGTGATGGCCGTTCAATTTCCAATGCCTGTTTTGATTTTAGGATCAGTGAGTATAGCGAAGGTGATGTGATACCTTCCCAATTTTTCCACAACACTCATACTACAATGAGTCAATTCGATGAGGTACTACGAACAATTATTAAGCCATGAATTGATGTAATGTTTAATGAAAGGTCTTACATACTTTGCGATTTCGGTACCTTCTCATTACGCCCGAGAATACCAAAAATAGCTGCCAGATAATGTTTCTGATCACGTAACACCCAATATGTAGCCTTCTAATTCACCAGATTTCAATCCCTTTTACTATTGCTCATCGACAACTGTGGGGAAGAACTTTAATTATTTTCTTTATGAAACCATAGCTTCACTGAAGACTAAAGACTCTCATTGTACACGTGATGCCGTTAGAAAATAAAGATTACATAGTGTTAGCATATGAGTAGCATCGTTCTCGAGTTCATACAGTTATTGAAGCTGTAGGCGACCTTTGTGGTTGAAAAATTTACCCAAAAAATCAGCAATACAATATTATTGTCCTTCTAAAACTTTTTTTTCATATATATGTAATGCTAAAAAAAATAGTTCTTTGATATTATGCCGAATCTGTACTGAAATATCACTCGTACCGTATTGTTACAGAAAGTAATGCTGTTAGTGAAGTGAAGGCCCTCAGAGCAACTCAGTCTCTGTGTCGTGGTATTTTGTCAGGTTTATTTTTACCGTGCATATAGTAAACAAATACTGCTTATGATCATATTAAAGAACACCAATGAAGAGGTATATATTTAAAGAATTCCAAACATTTGCTGGTTACAAATGAGACGGTGTCGTAGGATAGAATTAAGGAAACTACATGAGGGTTAAGAAATTCTCGATCTGGGCTAATTTTGATTATCATGCATGTTACAACACACTTATATTTAAAATGTTAAGCAAATAGCTCTAGGCTAAAGATAATTTGACCTATTTTTACAGATTTTATAAAGTATTTGATTAGTGAAACTGAAAAATCCCAATCAAGATAACTTTCTAATGCTCGAGCATTTTAAAGTCAATACATTTAGCGACGTGCGGCTATATCATGAAATTTTATTCATTCGTTTAATCGAAGAAATCTTTCAATTAGTTTCATAATTCTTATTCATTTTAGTGATGACCATGTACCACAATAGTAGATTTTTAACTGAATGTGTTATGATTATTCTGTAAATTGAGGGTTTCATTAACCAGAAATGGTATCAGTGGCATTCAGTACGGAAATATTCATCCCCAATCTATAATAAGAATCTCTATTCGAGTCTGAGAGAAACGACTCATTTCACTTCAGCGATAACCAGCATACTGCGAGGTGTTCATAACTACCTTACTTTATTCCGTATAAACAATCAATGCCTATCACTGCTATTCACATTACACCAGCACGAGTGCTCGCACCTCCATCAAGCCTTTAAAAAAGCGCAAAAAATGATAATTTGATATTCAAATCCTTATCGCCTTCTTCTTGCTCTTGCTACCTGCATGGTGAACTGAGAGATTTATCAGTGCTGCACCTCCATCGATTAGACGACTCAGCTGCGGTTCACTGCAGTCGTGTCTGGTAGCAATTAGTTTGTATCTGCGGATTTCTCAGCAAACATGCCTCAAGTTTGAGGATTTAAAAATGCTGTTGAGTGAGAAAGCTGTTAGTTGCAGCATGATTACCATTGACCATGTATTACCATTCAACACACTTACGTCGGTAGAGGTTTAAACAGTTCATTTACCTCTTTCTCAAAAACGGCTCATGCCTTCCATGCAACTTATTAAAAAGCCCTCGGCCCTCCCGGCACTCAATACTCGCGTCTCAGACAATGGCCATCGACAGCTGCTGGCATTGACGAGCCTTTCTCTTCTTGCTCAGACAACGCTGTTGTTCTCGCTTGAAAGGAGAGCTTTGTGTAGCTATATTATTCTTTTAATTGTGTATTCATGTGACAATTATCTTCCATTGTTGCTGTACTACGCTGGAATTATTTCCTCTCATATGAGTAGTTTTCACATCGTATTGAAATTTCACCAATGACTATAACACAGTAGGTGGCAGTGTCAGAGCTATTGCATTCACGCAGACCTCGTTTATGCGGAGCCAATATGTTTGAAATAGCCCCGTTTTATTTGTTTTGAATGGATATAATGCATTTCGACGTTACGTATTAATCATCGTCAATTATGAATTGCCATAAATTTGACTTGTTTTGCAGCATCTCTTACAAGCATCAAAATATTTTAGAACTAAATCTAAGTATAACTCATTAAATTAGAAATAGGAGTGGTGATACACGAGACGTTGTCTACGCTGGTGCGGCCTTTCACGGTGCGTTGTGTTCATAGCAGGTTTGCATTTGCTGGTTGTATACGAAGTCTACTCTCGCATTCTTTCTGCGGAACGATGTAGAGCACACCATCTATTTCGTCAGAAGTGTTATCTCAAAAATTAGCGTTGCATGCTTTTTTCGAGCACTTATTAAAAAAAATAATACATTAGTTCAACAAAAGACTCATGCGGTAATAACAGATCAAGTAAAAATTCAACGTTTCCTCTTTTAATTTGATTTACCTCCCATTTGCATCGATAAAATGCTGGACATGTTTGGATAACGATTTTCACGAGTAACGAATGGCTTTTTGGTGTATATTGTCCAACTTTGTGGTGAATTTCAATTTCAAAGCACCCAAACTTTAATGATGTGTTAGCGACAACTTACCCTGTGAGATGGGCTTGATACCATCATCGACTTTAAGATGGACTTGAGACCATCATCGACTTTAAGATGGACTTGATACTATTTAAGATGGACTTGATCCTGGAACCTGACGAAGGAGGGAGAAATTCTTTTTTAAAATGAATTATGGAACACGGAACACTGGATGTCAAGCACTCTCAGTTTTTTTTTTGAAGCATGAGAGTGTGCAGAGTCTTGCTGAAATGACCATTTGCATTTTTCGAAGTGTTTTCAGCCCAGAATAACAATGATTCTCTTAGATTGAGGCATCTGCACCTTTCTTTACTGATTTTGATCCTTCGATCAACGAAAATCTTTTTCCCCTTTTTCTTTTCCCCTTCCTCTTCTAGTACAAAAATGTTTTTTCACCTTCTAGTATAAGCTGCCCACACCATTACTGAAACGGCTTATTGTCGTCGAATGGAAACTCTTACAAGAACATTGCAAAATTTTGACCAAAATAAATCATTTTTTAGGTGGTATTTTTGTTGTCACGCAAATTTCTTCTTATGATAGACAGGTGTGAAGATCATCCCTTGGTGAATGCGAGAAAGCGAAGTTTCAGTTCCTGCTACTTGTGAGTCTGCTATGCTCGTAGATACGAGCTGTTGCTCTCGATATTCGCATCAGGTAGGGATGAAATCTCTGTGAGTTGTTGAGAACATGGTTCTTAGTGACACAGCGGCCACATAGCCAGATTTCTGAGGGATCTCTGTTCGTTCCTTCGATACTTAATTTTACCAGCTATTCTGTTCCAGCCTTGCAGTGGCCTAGTGTACAGAGCGCTTGCGTTCTGTGCTTCCTGCATGGGTTCAAGCCTTGTACGCAGCGGTTGGCGTGAAAAACGCTGACGCGGCAAATCAGGGTCGTTGCCTGCAGTGTGGTCACTGTCCTCGAAGAATGTCACCTGGGCACTAAACGAGAGGAAAATAAGGCGTTAAAGCTCGGGCGTGACTAGGGGCCTGGGGAACCCCTATCATGTACATTCCCTGTAAGAGTATCATGTCAACGATACTCAGCCACTCTCTACTAAAAAGAGAAAAAGGCTTGGTATATACCATACACCATTCTGTTCCAGCAGTGCGAGAACGACCTTTACCGGACCNTAACTCTGATATGGGAATTTTCAGAATACTGCTGACCGACCAGTAGTCACAAACTCAATTTTCGAAATTACTAATCAAAGCTACATGAAAGTACGATCAAGCTAATGTTTGCTTTTTCAAAATAACTGACCACATTGACTTCAAATTTGAGTTGAATATTGAAATTCAGTTTAACCCCAGGCCGTTGACGTGTTAGGGAGTAACTGAGCGAAAAAGCTCTGCACCACTCTGGATGGCAGTGAAAATCCTTCATCTCGTTGAGATTCTCTGACGGTCTTTTTTCTAGATATTGCTCTGCTATGTGGTCTTAATTAAAATAACTCCATTGACGCGCTCTGTCTCTACCTCCGCTGGTGGCCGAGCTGTCATACACCTAGAAAATTGAAAAGGTTAGCCCCTCTTTTTTCAGAATTGAACATTTCTTTTAAGTCTCCTTAAAAGAATACACCAATTATCATGCACAATATAAGCCAAATCGTGAGGCTGTTAATTTACCCATGTATAATATTCAAGAGGTATTTAATAAATGCGCTAAACTGATATGGCTGTTGATTTCAGAGTGCATATCATTACTTTCATGAGGAAATGAATGCTAACTTCGAAGTTTCATATATTGATAAGCGTTGAACTGAAAAATATTTATGAATATTTTTTCCAATGTAGCAAGACCATTACTAATAATATACCCTAAATTTTTATCCTTTCTTACGATGGTGACCCCATTTGAGAAAATTCAGGATATTTTTCATGTGAATTAGCTTGTCATTAGGGACTGTGACATGCTCTCTTTTCAATCAATCATTAACATTTTGATACATACGCAGAAACAGGGAAATTGACAGAAAACATAAGATTGTCTCTTAAGCTCAATCATAATATCTTAAAAAGTGAATTGAGTAACCGCATTCAAAATCGTTCCCACTAAAATCAAAAAATAAAAAAACCTTGCTCGTTGAGCCCCTTTCCATATATCAAAATCATGAGCGCAATCTCACAGGCAGCCAATGCATTGGAAAACGACCCCTGAATTGATGTCTTACCTCTGCACAGCCGCTAACCTTATGATCAAACTCATTCCGAAAAATCAGTGTCTAACCAAATTTTCGCACGAGTTGCCAACACACTGGATGACTTGAAACGATTGCTCATCATAGAGCGTACTTTCACTTTAGCTGACGAATACTGTCTTCTCCACGCGGCAACAATTCAGCTTGCATCTCAATAAATCTCAAAATGGAACTGTTTATCTCTAAAATAAGCCATCAAAACGGAAAGCAATAGAAAAAAAGATCAGTACGCAAAATTCATTGACTAAAACAGTAGCAGCCTGAAACTGCTAGTAAATAAATACATCGATCAATGAGTCTTTAATCATGCTGTTGGGACCTCATACTCCCATACCCCAAATAAATTACAATGTGACGAAAAAAAACAATTCACATGTTCGATGAAAAAGAAAATTTGTTTTAGAAAACAATAATTTCCCCTATATCAAATGCCTTAGTGAATAATTGTCATCAGGTGCGCATTCATCGATAACATGACCACAACAGTACTCTCGTAAAAACGCGTCTTGAAAATCATGATGCTCTCACCTCAACTTTGTAAATAAATTACATTGATAAATTTAATTTTCACCTCTAACTGATGTCACAACCATGTGAACTGGACAACCTTGAACAAGAGATTAATACCAAATGTTCCACTAGACCTCAGAAATACACAACCTCAAATGGACATGGCTATAAAGATAAATAGTATCAAAGTGAAGCAAATAATGCTCGCAGTCTCAACGATAAAATAAATGAAATAAGAGTAAAGTTGGTTACCAGGGACATCGACATTTTATGCGTACCTGAAACATGGTTCGATTCACGAATCGAAAGTTCATATTTCAGTATCACCGGGTACACATTGTATGGTTTTGATGGAGTCAAGAATGAAAGAGGTTGCGGTTCATGCATTTTCATTGAAGAAGTCTACTCAATATCCCTACTTTCAATAAAAGAAAAGTGTGAATATGTAGAAATGGTGTGGATCAATGCTCTAGTTAACAAACACAAGTCTTTCTTTTTGGTAGTCTTCACAGACCCATCGGCAGCTCTACATCTAATATTAGAATTCATTGAAAACACACTTAAATTAATCTTAGCAGCGAAAAAGTATTTTAATATATTCAGGGATTCCAACGTAGATCTGATAAATTAATACAATCAGCTGAGTAAAATATTTAACAGACTTAAATTGTAGCAAATGGTTCAAGAACTAACGGACATTAATAACCTTTCAAAAACTCTGGTCGACGTAGCAATTACAAACAATCCATATGCAACACTCGGCACAGAGATTTTACCCTCCTTTTCCGATCACAATTTTTTTAAATTTCTAATCATTATTGTGAAAGAGGAACAGAATTCTGCTGTATAACTCATCGCATGAAAACTACTACTCCCCTGAAATATTCCAGGAAAATCCATTCGACTGATGGAGTAGATTTCAAAGCACGGAAAACACCGATGATGTCGATTCATATGTTACGCTTTTTAATGACAGCTTCGTATCAGTCCTTAATGAATGCGCACTCTTCACCACGAGGAAAGTTAACTTAAGACATAAGAAATAGATTAAAGATGAAATAAAAGAGTTGAGTAAAGCTTAAAGGAATTACTGACGAGAGCACAAACTGAAAAAATCATGACAGTACTCTCCGAAAACTAGATAAGCATCAGGAGAAAAAGTTAGAGGAGCTAAATAAGACCACTTCCACAAAGAACTGTAGGGCTGGTGGTAAAACGAAAACCAAAAAATACGTGAGAAATCGTTTGAGAAGTTGCTCAGTAGAAAAATACAGACTACAAAAAAAGTTCTGTCAGCCCCTCATAAACGGTGAATTTCCAAACTTTCTTCTGAAAAGTTTGTGAAAAAGTTTTCAATGAAATGTCTAAGTTCGTTCCAAGTACTCCTACAAGAGCAAATCCAAACAATGTTTCATCCCCTAATCCGAGAAATAAATGGAGACCAAGGCCAGTAAGTATTATGGAGATGCAAAAAACTTTATTCTCATTAAAACATACTAAAGCTGTTGGACATGATGGTATAAGCCTTCAATGTATGAAAGCCAGCTTCCCTGTTACAGCATCTTTGTTTTGTTTGATAATAAATACATCGATAGCCACACACAAATTTCCTGTTCTGTGGACACTATCCATCATTAAGCCATTGCACAAATCTAGGCATTTCAATATAACATCAAATTACAGACCAATCAGTCTCTTACCTGTTGTGTCCAAAATGTTAGAAAATGGAATAGCAAATCAACCTGCGTCTCATATGGATGAATCAACTTAATCGCAATCAATTCGCTTACTCCAACACACAAGATAATTTACGAGTACTTAACATCACAGGAAAAATATACAAAGATGTTAACCGAAAAATCTAACTTTCTTACTACTTCTCGATTTCTCCAAAGCGTTCGATAGTGTTGAGCCAAAAAAAACCTTGTGCAAAAAAAATCGAACCTGAGACAAGACATGTGGTGATTTGCAAGCTACCTACTGAACCGCTCTCATACAGTTTGCTTTAAGTAACAAAATGCTACCATTCGTACGAAATAACTTTAGTGTCCCCCAAGGTTCAATCCTTGGTCCGCTCCTACTTTCTATTTTCATTAACGATTACCGCACCACGCCGGCAAACACAAGAACCTCAAAGTACACTAATGACATCGAAATTGTCATGGCAAGTGCTATAGCTGATTTGAAAAAACATAGGTCAACTCTGAAAATCTTTTAAAGGACCTGAAATTGTGGTATGACCAAAATCGCCTCAAACTTAAGCAAGTAAAACGCAAAGCAATATTTTTGGATCAAATAATACGATCAGAAAATCCCCAAAATTTACGCTAACGTTTGAAGACGATAAAATCGATCCAGTCGACGAGGTGAAACACCTTGGCGTTTGGTGTGACACAAATATGACTTTCAAACCACACATAGAAACAATATACAATTAAATTGACGGAACCCTAATATTTCTTTATCGCATGAAGAACCCACTTTGGGAAAAAGCTAAATTATTTGTGATTCAGTCTGAAGTATTTTTGCGTTAAGACTATCGCAGTTGAGTGTATTGAGACATACCTCAATACCTTCAAATGAAATAGCAAAAATGTACGAACGTCACAGACAAAATGGTGAGCGAAGGTAATTTCAGGAAACGCTATCAAGCAATCTCTCTCTTAAGACAACTTGACTGGACCCCAATACCAGAAAGATTCCTCACTCATAAAGCTCGACAAGTGTTCTCGTCTTTCTACCTCCCTCAGAGTATTGTAGACGTTGTAAAATTTATTCCACCCAAAATTCCGAAAAAATCGGAGGAATGATTTAGTTAGTAACTGTTCATCTGACTAGGGACGAAAGACTTTTTCAATTTCTGGAGATCTTTTGTGAATCAAGCTTCCCAGAATGTAAAACTCTCAAACTGTAAAATAATTCAAGGCAAACGTGTCAAGCCATTTCTCACCTCTGTCCTAGACAATAATGTATTGCAACATTTCGTTGTAAATTCAAACTAAACGATCCACCGTTTTATCTTAAATCTACCCCAAGCTCTATGAAGCTGAAATGCTTATACTTGTTCTAGATAATTTTCTTCATATCTAACGATCATATTGCGAAAACCTCACATTCTACCTGCAAAGCGCAATCGATCCCCACAATTAGACTTATTTGTAATCTACAGTATGTGTGTAAATTTTGTGGTTATTTGTTACCTTTAAGCGATACCAATCTATTGTCATGTTTATTTTTATCTCGTGTACCAGTATTGGTAAGCTATTATTAGTAATACCGAGAAAAGGAAAATCTTAAAAAATGTTTGGGTGTTATGACTCTAACTTTACTTTTCAAGTAATTCTGTGAGAAAATTAGAAACTAGCCCTATTTTAATTTTGAAAGAGTTTGTCATAGAGGAAAATGTTTATATTACAAGTAAATGCAATTTATTCCAGTAAAGAGCATTCATTAGAGTTTTCCTCGTGGGAATTTTTTTGTGACTGAATAAATGAATAGCCAAAATGATCAATTTGTCAATTGAGCATCACTTCCTTGTATTATTATTGTTAAGCTCATGAATCAGTGCGAGTAAATATCTTATCAATGGTAAATTAATTCTTAACTTAATATGGGTGATGTACTGAGACTATATTACCTCCCTTCTTCATGCTTCAGCAACATTCATCACTAACGCAAAACCGTTAAGCATATGTCTCAACGCATTTATGAATAGACACTTCCTCCTCATCTCAAAAGAGCTCTTACTAATATTCACCGCTGTTTTCCTTTGAGAACGGTATTTGCAAGTATTTAAGCATGAAGCAAATAAACCAATGGAATCCTTTGATATTTTTCCATCAACATATTATTTGACCATTGGCATGGCGGCTTAAAATATTTCTTATGGGTTAAGCGCAAATTAACAACCTCCAAGTTGAAAATTATTTAATGGGCAATATTGTGATAAATATGATGATCCAGCTTTGCTGGAAGTAAATTTTTCACTTTCCTTACATTTTCCAGCAAACATTATTCATGTTGGAGAAATAATAATAATAATGTTGTTGTGCGATTGAAGCATATTTTTTGAGGTTGTTACATAAAACTATCATACTTCGATAAGCATCCACGAAAAAATAGTTTCACACTTCTAACATGTCGATCTTTGTTTTTTTTAATACTGAATTGTTTACTTCCGCCCGCTATATTTTCTAAATTATTCCCTGAAATCCAAGAAGCCAAAACTCATTTGTCAATATAAGTGAAGACTGTCAAGAGCATTCTACATATGTGAGTCACAGTCATTACACTTTTATTATTATATGTTTATTATCTCAACCATCATCTAACCTAAAATAACTTGACCATAGGAATATATTTTCTTGTTTTTCTCTCAATCTTTTGCATGAACATTGACATGAGTTATTGTGACACCCATGTACGTCTACCAACTACGGATCTTTTACAAATATTTTTCTGTACATTTTAGCACCATAGTACTGTACCAGCCCATCGGTCTACCGAAAATAGGATTGAAATACGGACTCAACAGAGTAAATGTTTGTATCAATGTTTTTATTCGAGTCGTATAATGTTTTGTTACACGATGTTGTAATATTTGTGTTTGTTGTAGCCTCGCGTGAGGCTCGAGAGTACCTCGTGACAGCAATATTTAGGAAGTCAATTTCACGAGTTGCACCATCCGCGTTGGGAAATCTTTTGGTTAGCATTATGCAACAATCATTTTTTTTTTTGTTCCTGACTCTGCCAGCATTATTTATGCAGTAAATATCATGAATGCTCGATGGGGTGAAATGTTTTCACCTGAGCTAGTTACCTGGTATACCTATAGTTCATATGTGAGCATGTAAAGAGAGTTCAGAATTTCTACCTCGTCAACCTTTTAGTCTCATTAATTTCATCCGCCGATTCAACCATCAAAATTATTCCTTCGTATCAGCGTAAGTGGGCGAAACAGAAGCGTTTTTTCTCTCAAAGGTTTGTTCAACTATTGACGTTGCTGTTATAATATCAATGAGTGTCTTTGCAAATTAAGCATCTTTATTTACGGCATTTTAGAATCCAATGCTATACATTTGCTGTTTCAACTTTATCGGAAATATATGGTTTTTCTTTGTCTTTCCCTCTTTCAAAGGCGAATTGTTATCAGCGAACTCAACAAGAACGCATCTTATGCTAAAATGTCACAGTAAATATACTTAGCTCAAAACTGTGAGCGACTATTCACAACCACTCATTTGAATGACATATTCAAATAAATGGCACATTCAAATGAGTAAATTTACTACACTGAGATGTAGTATAATTATTATTTCAAATTAAATATTAGGATATTATTGCAACTTGATATTATTCTAAAATGATTTTGACTCGCTTGTTTTGAACGCAGAATCACAGCATTTTTCTGAAAACCGTATAAGATTTTGGATGAGCGCATTTAATGAAAGGAGAAACACACATTTGTCATAACTATGTTTAAATTTTACCTAAGGGCGTGTTAGATTTTTCTGTATCGCTTATTGGCTATTTCAATTCACTATGAAATTAAATGCACTAATGAAATTAATTGATTTGATGAAAGTGCTTCTGCTAAGTAACACAATTTAAATATATTAAGTAAGCTATCTCGATCATTTATTCACGAGGGAGAGAGTTACGCAATCACACTGAGATAAAAATGTTGGAAGAAAGTGTGGTTGTACTAAGCTCAGGCGATGCTTGTTTGAATCATCAACAGTATAAATCGCAACAATTACTTTTTGAGTTGTAATTGAGTTGCAACAATAAAACAACAAAACTAGAATATGGAGAGCGGACGTGAAACTTGATAAAAATATGTCATAAATGTTCACCGCTTAGTATTTAAGTGCACAACTGCTCATAGAATGAAACAGAACTGCTCAGCGCAAACCAGTGGGAAAATTTAAACCTGATGCAAAAATGCAACGAGGCAAACTGTCCGCTCTGAAAGAAGTTCTTGAGAACCCAACTACTGGACGAGATTTAGCAGTCTGAACACTCCAAAAAGTTCTTACAAACCAAGAAGATACCTTATTTTCTTCAACGGCCGTTCCTCACGAGTGATGCAGAAAATAGAAACGTAGAAACGAAGAAAAATAAAGACGCCAGCAATTCTGTATCGACAGTCAATAGAAACTTGTATATGATACGATTGAGTAAAATTACTCATGAAGTTCCGTCGTAAAAAATTATTTTTTATTTGTTGTAGGGTTGATTCAATTTTCCTAATTTTTGAAGTGATCATTAATTCTTCATTTGCCAAAATTGCGCAACGAAACCCCAACATTTTAATTTAATATTTCACGAATGAGATTTCACATCGTCAATGCAATTTTTTACATTTTTTCTTGTGTTGCCTTCACTACATGCGTACGTAAACAGTGAAATGAGAAATACTTCTCAGCATATTTTCTGAAAATTTCCAATTTAGTATTGATATTTATTGTGCAATGCTATTCAAGATACAAGACGCATAAATTTCTTAAATTTCTGGTATCACATGTGAAGTACATGTGTAATGGACAGAAGTTTGTTTCCGTTGCTCTTGGGAATGACAGTGGATCAATGTACAATACTTACGAATAATTCTTTTGCCAAATTGTTCCAAGAATTTCATGGAAAAGAATTCTTTTGAATGCTGAACTCCATCAACCATGAACTGAAGACGATGTTCGAAAGCATTTGCTCTTGCCAAACTCCTGTGACAAATCAACCGATGTTCGTAAACTATTGTCTGCAAATAATTACGAGTAGTTGTCTTCCGAATATATATCGACTTTTCAATTCAACTGAATTCAAAGCATCTTAATTTTGTTTATAATTCACTTCAATTAAATTTCGATTTAATTAATGAATTTATATATTTTATATCATTTAAACCTCAACGAATTAATTTGAACAGGTGGTCTAGAGTCTTCATACTAAAATATGGTTTGATATTACTACGCAAGAACGACAGCTTATGCCAAAAAGAAAAAGGCGTTGCTGTAGAATGCTAGTAAGTTACTTTGGTGGAGCTCTCTTCAGGCATTGTTCTAATCTTCACTCTTTGCAGGGCCCTAAAGGCCCAACTAGTCCAATGATGGCAATATTTCCACAGCCAATGTCGACAAAGTTTGCCAAAGTTTGACCCCCTCTGCACCATTATGCTCTTACGGTCCACTAGATATTGCTCAGCTTTCGTTGGTATAGAGGAATGTATGAAAGATTCTTCTAATATTAAATCTTCCCTCCCCGTCCAATGGATTTTATAAGCCACGTGTCCTTCAACTGAAGCAGATGTCGTTCAATGATCATTCACCGGAGACTGCGCCCTGCGACGTCCGGGCTCCACCACACTCAAAAATGTGTTCCCAGATTTGCCATGGAAATTTTATACGATAGAACTTATAGTTTGAAAAATTACTAGATTCTAAATAAGTGCATTTTAAATTTTTCTGCAAGATTCTGAATAGTTTTTGGTTGGAAATAAAACTCATTTTATGCAAATGAATTTAAGCTCTGTTTAAGTTTCATGAATTTTACATCCTTCTTTTTGGTTCCGAAGAGCTTACAGTTAGTAAACGACGCTATTTTGCGGGATGTTTCACTCTAGCCATGTCGCTTGTCATGTGTTCCCTTTGTTTTTAAAAGAATATTCTTTAAATTCTTCTGACAGCCCAGTCCAGACTCCCAGCCCACGTTTCCGCATCAAGAAAATTACTTTCTTTACCTGACATTAATGGTTTTATGTTTAGGTCACTAAAGTAAAATGAAGGGAGCAGCCTCCATCAGCCATATTTCATAGCATAAAACAGCCGATCCTCGAGTTATACATCATCAACTAATAAACAGCACAACTTATACGAGTAAAAATAGGTCTCATGGAGTTATTCAACTGAAACGATCCTCGATTGAAATTTTGAATATTAAAAATAACTGTGAGTACTTTCAGAAACGTTTGAAATAACTGTGAGCAAATGCCTGTGTAAGCAAATGGACGGGGCGAAATTTAAAATGAATTTTAAAAGCATTTTTTATCAAGAATTAAAGTGGGTCCGTATTCTGTTCAATTCTGCGGAATTTGAATTTCAAGATTAAATAGTTTTATTTCATTCAGTGTAATATTTCATATAGTAAATTTATAACCATATAAAATGAGTGTTGAAAATGGCGAAAAACATTGAACAGAGCTGCATGAAACTGATGCTTCTCTCTGTGTAAAGTTTAAAGTCAAAAATTTATTCTTAGTCAAGCAACATGTTTCACAGTGTATAGAACCTGAGCCTGCCAACGTTGTTCATTGTTCTATCTGTGTTACACCTACCACTTATAGTACATAAGATTCGTCGTTGAAGTATGACGGGTTATACTGATCAAGAGAATAAAATAGGTTGCATTTCAAGTCCCGGCCTCTGCTCAAGTATCAAAATAATTGTACAAATAATTTCCAAAAAAATCACTGATTTAATCGTAAATGAATGATTTGAGTTTGCAATTAACCTTCTCAAGGTTGCTGCATTTGAATACGTGTTGCAATTAACTGATGGAAAATCGAACTAACTAAACGGCTTTTATCCACCACTCATTATTTATTCATTCCAAATATTCCACGTGGCATTTAATTCTCCTCCTCATTTCCTCCTGCATTACTCTGTACTTATCACATGAGACCCAACGACCTAATCAATGTTCATAATAACAGTATACTGCGAGAATTTGCTATCATCGCGTGACTAGCGCAACTGTTATACACTTGAAGGAATAAAATGATTGCTTCTGTTCCGAGCTCATTTACTTTAATTTCTGTTGTATTCTCTGCAGCGGTAATTATGAGAACTTTAGCTCAAGGCAAGAGTATACCTCGTAACTGTTAAAGCAGTATGTTTGACGTTAATAAGGGAAAGATTTTATTAAAATTTCAAATTGAATTTTTTTAAGGTTTGAACAATTTCTTCGTTCAAAAGGATTTCTGAGGTTTTTTGAATGTTGAATTATTCTTTCTAATAATAATTTGACTGCATTTTTAATTAATCTAGATCGCAAAATACACCATACTAGAAATTGGAATGCCTCAACATGAATGCATTTAATTTATCAATTTTTTTTAAAGTACAAGCAAACGTTCTACTTTTTGTGGTTGATTTAATGCGTGCGTATCATGAGGAGTGAAAGCAAGAAACAGCCAGTACAAAAAATGTGACCGATAATAAATCCTTCCCTCGACATTCCTCTCGTTTCAAGAGACGGGGAAATCAAATGCCAGAATAACGAAAGAAGTACTCATAAAACGATCGACAGTTGAAGTGAACTTCACTTAAATTCTGAAAAGAATTAGAAAAAAAAAGCTCCATGGAGGACTTCAATCAAATAAAGATTTAGGTTAAGTTCATCACACTGATAAGAAATTGTTCATTCTGGCTCCAAATATCCCTGGTATGGTTTAGCGACAACCTCAATTTTACAAAATAATAAAACTTACTTCATCACTAAATTAAAGATGTGCAATTTGAGATCTAAGATGACTAAAATGCCCGGTGTTTCAACATCCCAAAGCATTCGTCAAACATGGAATCCAGCACCAAAGTTCTTCACTGGCTGACTCAGTAAATTTACTGACTCAAATCTCGTAAAAAAAATTGAATTCCATAGAAATAGATTTAAATCCTTTAAAAAACTACTTCATTATATATAAAAGAACTTAAATGCCACCTAAAACAACGTGGATCCTGTTCAAAAACTTCGCAGTGCGCAGTGGAAGAAAACGCAGAGCTTTGAATTAAATTTCGAACCACTGACGTTTTCATATTATGATTTCATCATCTTTTATGGCCCCGATAAATGATCTGGGAAGTGGAAACCTTGTTTTCATTCAGACAATATTTTTATCAGAGCCATGTAAACATTTCAACGCATAACTTTAAAAACAAGATCATTATCCCATACGAGAGTAATTGGTTCATATGATTTTAAGAGAGATTGACTCAGGCTCTTTTTTCATAGAAGTGCTCTGGTGTTCTAATGTAAATATGAACACAAAATTAAAAAAACTGTTTTCAGTGAGAATTAAAGATAAAATTTTGCTATCCTTTCTTTAAACTTTTTCGTTGTTCTATCTTGAAGTTTCCAAATACCGAATTTATTTCAAGATTAGATCTTCAACATTTAGTTTCCAGCTTAATCATGTCTTGATCTTCTGAACCTTGAAGACTTATCCGAACCTTGAGGACTGACGAGTGCGACCTCTTCAGAATGGTGTTTTAAGATTGACATCTGGGACTGATTCCGCATTCGCTACATCCACGTGCAACACAAAAGTTTTGTTATGGTTCAAAATTCGGCCTTTAATTAGATTCTGTTTTTCAGCATCAGTTGTCCGACCTTAATTCAGGGCTCATATAGACACGGACTGCTTGTTTTTCCGACAAATAAGTTCCCGAATAATCTACCACCTAAAGTTCATGTATTTCAGACATTTTTAATCTGTGATGGTGAGTGACTGCGTCAATTTGAAGTCTAATACATTTAAGCGTAGAAATTAGCGTTGATGAATCCTTATGAGCTCACACAAAATTGCGCATAAAAG
This sequence comes from Platorchestia sp. MABIK, assembly GCA_014220935.1. Lineage (NCBI taxonomy): Eukaryota > Metazoa > Arthropoda > Malacostraca > Amphipoda > Talitridae > Platorchestia > Platorchestia sp. MABIK. The sequence goes on along the minus strand of JACJUY010003257.1, from coordinate 33,335 downwards.
CTATGTTTGATAACATTGCTGTACGTTACTGTCACGAGCGCTCCTCAAAAACATGAACCGTTTAGCTGGTCTATCAACAAGAGGTCTATTTTCACCGTACGTTTATCAGAGACGTGTGAGATGTTGACAATTCTAGACAGTTGCAGCGAGGTGAGCTGAACGACTGTGTGTCAGTGCGTACAGACGCTGACCGCTCAAGCGTCGCGAGGAGCGCTCTACCTCTCCATCTCAAGCCAGCGTGACATCTCATCTTTTGGTGCCCACGGCGTTTAAAATCGGAGTGATTGGTCACGGTTTGAAATACTGTGACATTTAGTTGTGAATTCATATAAAAAATTTGTAGATTAAGTTTGAGTGTGTTTCAACGTGTACGACCTTCATCGTTGTATTTATTCTTAAAAACTTCAGGCAAATAATGGCAGAACTATATTCATTGTTTATCATGAGGTTGTCCAGTATTTTCTTAATTTTGATGGCGTGATAGAACATCAATTTAATTTAAATTTCTTGGTACTTCCGACGGACAGCATTGCGTAGGTGCGGTTATTTTTCTCGTGTTTATCGAATGACTACAAGCAAGGCGGCTCAAGAGGCCTCAGCGTCACCTGCTGCTTATTTTGAGATGCGCGAGACACGCGACAAACAGCGGATTCAAGTGCTGGTATTGAGGCCGGATCGTCGGCAAATATTTATAAACTTCATCCCATTTGGACGAGGAAAGAGATTAATTTATTGTTCCGCATACGAGTAATTTCCTCAATGAATGAGGAAATAGCGCAAGAAATGTAAATTTAGTGTGGTATTGCAGTGATGGGAAAATTGTAACCCTAATTAATTTCAAGTGAATATTTACATTACGTTTTGAAAAAAAAGAGAAATATACCCTATTCACTAGTTGATTATAGGCTTCACTGATTGTAAGGACATTACGTCTCATAGAATTTTTCTTTCGGAAATTTCGTACGGAAAAGCGTTTAAGCAAATCTACGCAAAACCTGCCTAATCTCATTCTTTAGCTAAATAAAAAGAACTTTCGAACTTATTTCAAATGTCTTACTATTTTATTATAACTTCTCTTTAGCACAACGTTCAAAACTGCTACATCGGCTATAGCACTGGATATATTTTTGTTAAAAATACGCTGACCTCTTTTATGGAAACACTTGCTGATAACACTCGTGCCCTTTTACTCTGTGACAAAACTCTCTGAAAAGTTATGCTAGATAAAATAGTCATTTTTGTTTGACATATTCAAGTATGAGACGCTGCAAATAGTGCCTCATACCAGCAGCAATTTTAGCGGACGAAAACAACGTCAAACTCTTCTTCATTTGCAGTGAATATTTGTGGTCTTGAGTTTCAAAAAATGTTGATCATATGGCTACACTATTTTGCTGTGAGCGTACTCACTGCTTGTGCGCATGCTAACTTGACGTCATGGTCAAATTCTTTCAACGGAGGCTATCAATATTTAGGTGATGAATCCCTATCGCTTCCATTCAACTCTGCGGCCAACTTCCTCTCCAGTAGGAACCAATCGAGCGACTTCCCAGACTTTCCGCATGACTATGAAGAGCAATTTTCCCAGCAAGACTACAACACTGACACAGGATTAAATGTGTGTGATCAGCCGACCACAGCGGACACCGAAGATTATTATTATGGCGACTCTTTGGAGGAGCCTCGCGCGTTTGCAATTGGTGTAGTTGTTCCTGACGAGCAAACCGCAAACTATTCTGCCCTTCAGATAACGGTGAGCCACTGCGCTAGTAAAATATATTGGAATTTAGTCCCTTTCATTTTTCTTCAGCTCAATAACTCTTTCAATAAATCAAACCCAATGTATTCCACGCTGAAGCCTCTAGTTCCAAGCTCAACGGAGGACACTAGAATTGTTTCAGTGAAATAACTTATTTTATTTTCATTTTAACGACAGTTCAGCAGCCCATTGCGCTAATTCCCAATCACAATGATCTTCCTCACGTGGTAACATTAGCCGATGTTAAATCGAAGTATGACGTTGTTGTTCTAGATCTACGAATAAGGTGAATGAGTTTAATTCAGCTTGAGAATATTATTGATTGGCAACATTATACATCGGTACTCAAATGATGAATGTTAACTAACAACGACATGATAGAAATCTGAAATTTGAGTGCCAATACTTTTAACAATGTGTAAATAATCTAAAAATATTCATTACCTTATTATAACCATTGGTTACTACAAACAAGCATTCCCAGACTTTTTCATTATGAAACGTTAGTAAAGCTAAAGTTACTCTCGGATGTACGTCAAGTTACCTTACGTTTACGAAAATTTTCTCACTTAATTATGAGCTATTTGCAGGCTTGAACTTCAGGCTTATGACCTGCTTTTCGCACAGTAAATCACTAAACTGTGAGAAAATATTTTACTACTCATTTGCATGCTGTACAAAATGTAGTGCAGTAATATAGAGAATAAAAAAAATCTCGAAAATTATTTTTTCCAGCAATTTAAATTTATTGTGTTTTGCTGTTGACTTAACTCGCTTACTCTCATTTTTCATTAGCCTTTTTATTCCGATAGCAAAAGCTAAAGTATCAAAATCATGAAGAGTCAAGGAAGAAATACTATTTGAGGTCATTATAACCAAGATGAGAGAAAAATCAAAACGTAATTAGCAATACCAATACTACGCCTAGTTTTGTAAGTAGTAATGCGCTGCGGAAGTTGAAGAAAACATACAATGGAGGACCACAGGTTAAAAGGCAGAACTGTAATGCAACATCAGCAGTGAATGTAATTTTCAACTTTGCTAACAAAAAAGAGCAACATGAGTTAAAAGAAAGTTAAAATTGTCAATTTTGATGGAACTGTATAGAACACGGAATTAAATCCTATTTAAATAGACATATTCATATTTTTTATTACTCAGAATGACAAATTTCGCAAAGCATTCCTTCGCAAATAGCAGCATGTACTTCATACTATCTGTAGTGTATATAAATATAAAAGTTATTAAACTTTAATTACCACAAACATACATCAATCATTTTTAAGTTTTTGAAACATTACTTACGCTAAAGTCGTTTCCAATAACTTCATTGCCATGGAACAAAACGCCGACCATCAAATCTTGATTTCAATTGAATGGTCTTCACTACCATGATCTTTTCAATGGTCTTCACTACCATGATCTTTTCAATGGTCTTCACTACTATTTACGATACCTAACCAATAACAAGTGCTTCAACCAATGATCTCTACTTCCCTCAGATCCTAAATTTCGAGAGCACGACCTCGTCATCCCACATGACTCTGTACGGGGAGACGGTACTGGAGTCCCCGAGCCCCTTCGTGGTGGCCAGGGACGTGTGCGAGCGCCTCATCCAGCGCAAGGTGCGCCGAGAGCCTAACGTTGGACCGATAAGATTCACTGTACGATAAAAAGTTGAGGGCAAACATCGAAGAAGTCCTCACTGTTAAAATTGTATATGTTTTATTTTCACAATGTGAACTTCTTTTTGGTTTTTGCCCTTAACTTTTTATTGAACTTGCTAACTAAGCAAAATTTATCGTCTACGCTGTAGGATATTTAGCTGCAATGCAAGTGGGCTCTCAATTACCAAATACACAGTTAATTTCACAACAACGCGACCCACTAGGATTACATTCATAGCTGATCGCTCGCTTGTCTATGTTTTTGAACATAGTAGATTGTATTCATTTACCATCTGTGCGAGGGCTTCTTGAAGGACGATGCGCAACCATTGAGTGAACATCTCCCAGTAAACGAATGGCATTTATCGACTGACGCGGTACCATAATGTGGATGAAGAAACCAGTTCGTGACTTTGACAAGTGTATTTCAATAATAGGTTTCAATATGTGCCTACTTCTACCTGATAAACTGACGATTGAAATTTGTTATTCATATTATTTATCAACCGGAAGAATATGAATATTGTTAACAAAAGAACATTCTACTCTTTTCAAAGTGGGAAAGAAAACAAAAACAAGCACTACAAGTCTTAGACAAGAATAAAAAATTTTTAACAAAGCGTATTCAAACAAAATTTTCAGAGCTAAATAACTTTCTACATTTACTATGTGCTTGAATACCTGTCGTCATTGTCTTGAGCTGACTCGGTAATGCTCTAGTATGAATACGAAAAGTATTGAGTCGGCATTTGTTCAAAAACTAGCTATCGTACCACCGAGAATGGTAAGATTTTCTATTCCTTAAAGAAAATAACGTAATTTGAATGATAACTTTTTTCTTCAGGTAAAACTTGGCGAAAAACTTACTAATTTTACGATGAACTCACATCGTCTAGATGCGAATAGATCTTTTAATTATTTCTTTATAGCTAACTGTGAAACTGTCAGAGTGTTTGCAGACTTCGGCAGCACCTGAAACATTGCTCTATTAGAGATTTAGCGAGGAGGTCGCTCTTTGTAATTGCGCGAACATTAATGATGCCGCTCGAAGGAATCGTGAAATATGTATTTTCAAGTCCCCAGGGGAACCGAGTACACAGTACAATGCTATCACGTATGTGTACCGAACACTCAAGTCGGACTTATAAACAGCTTCTGAATTTACCCGAATAACTCGATGAAATATAACTGGTCGGTCACGCAAGCCAAGAAAGATAGGAATGGTATGCAGTACGTACGGAGAGAGCGCAGTGCGAAACAACTTACGCTGAGTTGTGCAACATGACGAAGGCTTTCTTTCTACTCTAAATTCAAGTCCCCTTTTGATCACTTAAAACTAGATGTTTTGATTCTAATACTAAAGTTACAGCACAAATGAAATCAGCCACAAGTTGTGTCAAATGTCACTATGTCACGGGTGGCGTTACGTAGAGGGTAAATTAATGAGAAACGATTTTCCCCTTTATTGTGGTTTTTGTAGCTCTTTTGCCAATTCTTGTGCTACATCTATAGTGTTCTTAAGATCTAGTTTCTAATCTTTAGATCCCACATTTTTCTAGAAGAATTGTTAAAACATATGGATTCACCCAATATTTTCTGTTATTGAACTCGAAGGTCGCAGTTATCATCGCGGCAGGAGGGCGCAACTCAAGTGCCCACACCGCCGCCATCTCCTACACGGCTGGCTTCTACCACATCCCTGTGCTATCGACCTCCGTCCGAGACAGTTCTTTCTCCAATAAAGTAAGTATTGGTTCGGCTTGACCTCGACTGCCCTAATACCACCGCAAAGCTTTGCTCAAACATGACACAAAATTGGTAACCTGCGCGTCAATGGCGTCCAATTACACGATAGATATTTGAAGATGAAATGATTGCAGCAGTAACATAAACTTGGCATGATGTGTATTGTAGATGAAAGTAGAAAGTTCATCAACGAGAGCTTTTTGCAAAAGGAAGAATGCAAACGTCAGAGATAAAGAGTAAAAAGATTGAACACTCGTGCTAAAGTTATCCTCGGTAAAAATCCCAATGAAACACTGTCGTTCTAACTTCTAACTCAAAATGTTTTGTCTCAGTAGAAGGCAGAAACCTTATTTATGAAGCTTATCACAAGAACACAATTGACACTAGTTCAAACGGTTTCATGTCCTTATCTCGACAATCTCTTCTTGGATATAACTACACTTTTCTCAAATAGCGAACGCGTCATGCTAAAGTAGTGATAGAAGAAAGGACAATCTGTAAATCATAAACAAATTTATATTTATTCATGCCTCAAACTTCTCGCTGATTGCAACACATGGCAGGCAGTGCAACCAAATTATGATGACCAGCTTTTTCAGTTATGCCTTATATGAACAATAGCACCAACGAAAATGACCTACAAATATTAAATTTTCGAGCGGATTTTCTATTTGAAAAAAATCTGAGCCACAAATAGGTCTCCATGCAAATCCAAGGCTTGGACTTGAGGTTTTCTCCAGTTAGAGTTTGCATGTCAGAAACTTTATTTTCAAGTAGTGTCCTTCTGCAAACACAAGTTTTGGGGTTCTTGGCAAACTCATCTGATCCAAACCCTGTCAAAATTATAATGATGTTTGTGTTCGCATTGTTAATTTTTAAGATGAATTTTAAACGTCTAAATTTTACACCTTAACGTAACCGATGTCCCTCACCTGAGAGTTACTTCCATCACCATTGCGACTCGAATGAAGCACATCACATTTTCTGTAAATCAGGGACTAAATGGAAAATGATTCATGTAGCTAGTTTTAAAGATGTAGGATGCATGAGGAAGAGGAGCTCACCTTACAAAAACTCATACTCGCATGTACGCACGTGTGTAACCTACACCTGAACATATAATTATAATAATACTTTTGGTTGAGATCAAAACTGCTAAGCTAAAAATTTTGTACCTAACAAATCTCAAATAAAATCATTCATTTTTTTAATATCTCTGAGCCAGCACTAATGAAAAATTTCACAAACTTGGAAAAAGCTAAGAAATTCACACAAGACTAGATTTTGTCTAAAATTATGTTTACTTCAACTTAAAATCTATAGTTTCATGTAGAACTGTGTTTCATTGAAAGTATTTATCACCTTGCAATTTGCGTTATCAGAACAGAGTGTCAACACTTCGACTCAATACGCCGAGCCTTGCGTCCAGTTATATCACTTCTAATTTAACACCAAATTATTCCTTGGCTGATGGAATATGTCATTCCCTCGCTTAAATAGAGCTTAGGCTGCACGTTTTATTTGATATTCAAAATATGCTAATCAATCCCTTGGGTATCTAAATTATTTTATTTCCTTAAATTTGCTCGTGAATTATTTTCACTCAATTAAAAGATGAATTCCTAACCAACGCAGTGCAATGTCACATCACGAATTATAACAGATTTCCTCTATAGAGAAAAAAGAAGGAATTTTAATAGAGCGGCATTAAGACTGTCACTTATTTCTATGCAGCTTCATTTTTTTACTAGATGGACACTGGGAGAATCAAATGATGCAAAATGAAGTATATTTTAAATTGAAGTGTATGAGTATCTCAATAATATCGTGCAAATTTGTGAAATTTTATTGAATCTTACCAGCAGGCTAACATGGATTCACTCAATCGGAGACATCTTTCATTCCAAACGTTTCAGAATACAAAGATTGTTTTAATCATTACTGGAGAAAGAGAAAAGTTACTCATAAATATTTGGGAAGATAAAATTGAAGGCATTTAGCATTTTTTCCATTCCGAGAACACATTTCTCCACTTACAGGAACACAAATAATTACACTCACATTTACGGAACTGTTCGGCTTGACGCAATGCATAACTTTACAGCTCATTGATATTTATTCCGGTAATTTTTGTATATAAGGTAAGAAACTCTGTCCTATCATGTCTCAGCGAAACATAGAAACACGCACCTTCAGGTACGGCAGCTTAAGTCACAGCAATAAGTATCATACTCGCGCAGGGAAATGGATGCATTCTCCTGAAATTGCACTTCATCCAGACGTAGGTTACGATAATTGCGTTGCGTTACTTTTCAAATACACTAACGCAAATATTTTGGTGAGATGATGTCAATGTCAATCAGAAATCGCATCTGAATGGATTTATTGTGGCTCATAGTAGTCTGAGCGGTGGGTTAGTTACCTGAGAATTCTAATGTATTAATGTATTCTCCAGAAAATCTCAACACGAATTTCTCGAACTAGTTACCCAGTAACGCTCTTAGAGAACTACTCCTTGCCTTGAACGATTATCAATCCACTACGGCTTCGAAAATGAGTGGCAACATTGACTTCAGTTGTTTCAAATGTCAATTTCCAGCAATTATTTCCATTCAGATGCTAATCATCTATCGTGTGTCCGAAAATTCAAAGTCTTGTTTCGTGACTGTTGAAAAATACTTTTAGAAGTCGGTATTCAAGAAAAACGGCGTTGAAAATTGTTGTGAGAATGATTGTTAGAGCAACAATATCCCGCTAAGCTGAACATGATGCAACATCCTTCATTTCAAAAGCTGGATGTAAAGCATATTCAAGCGCCGTCAGATGCGCAGCATAATTTGACGAATACAACGAAAACTTCAAAATCTCATTTCAGAACCTGCACGCATCGCTGCTGCGCACCGTGCCTCCGTACAGCCATCAGGCCGCAGTGTGGATCAAGCTCCTCGAGCGCTTCTCGTTTGTTCAAGTAGTTTTCATCTTGTCAGCCGACCCGGAAGGCAGAGCCACCCTCCGACATTTCCATAAACTCGTTAAACTCATGGACGATGACAAGAAAGTCAAGGTAAGCTTTGCATGCATATTAAAGCAAATGGTTGCCGAGAGCCCGAATGCGGGGTCTTGCATAAGAACTTGATAGAAAATATTTAGACAACTTTATATTGGAGATAAATTGTATCAGTCCTTCCAATTCTTCTACCAAATTGAATTTCGATGTGGGTGAGCTTCACTGCTTGTCGAGTGTTGGCACAGCAGCGTTAGCTGTGTCAGTGTGCCGTCACCGTGCATCACGCGCAGCAAGCAACAAGGAACTCATGCATTTCTTGTACTTATGGAAGAAAACGTACCGCCATACTCAATCAGCAGTCAATTGGTGAAGGAATGCATGAAAAACAAAGAGAATGATCAACTTTAGAGCAAAATTTACGTGAAAAAATATTAGTATTACATCAAAGTACTTAAAGCTAATTTACTTGTAATGTTTATCCCCTGGAATGAGTTTTTGAATCAGATGAAGTCAAAAATTACTTTACGTTGAAGTTAATCGAATAATTCATTCAGTGTTTTTAGTATTTAGAGCTCTTTTTTAAAAAGAACTCTAGAAATTTTTATTCAAAGAACTTTGAGCAACATTGCTTTCAATTTTATTCCCGATGAATGTATAGCAAAAATATTTCAAAGCCATTGCCCCTGATTGAAAGTTGAGTTAAATCTAAGTATAATAAATTTTACTCTAGCTTTTAATTCAATAAAGTGCCATGCATAAAAGAGAAAAAGGTCGAACCAAACACAGTTCATTACAATACGCGCAATCTAATAGAGCGCAGCCTTTACCATTCCTACCCTCGACATTGGATCTGCAGCAATGAATGCCACGTGCGGCTGCTTCTGTGCACAAACTACAAGCACAGCTAAGCCTGATGTCCACGAGCACTTCGAGTGATCGAGAAGATGATGAAATCTTTCAAACTTCGTTCAGTGTTATTGCGTTCTAGTTATTGTGTTCCAGCTGAGTAACACATAAAACATGTGAAGTGAATTTTCCCTGAATAGTGAATTCTTTTACTAGAAAGCTCACTGCGAAAGACTTGGGTAAATTAAATCAAAGATTTTGAGAAGTTAAAATTCATTTTTACTGAAGCCCACAGAAGATGAATTGCAGAAACGTCAAGGTTTCGGACCATTTAATTCCCGTCAAGAATTTTCAGGTGCTCCTGAACCTGAAGAAAGGAATATAACTGAAAATGAAGCAGAAAAAATAATCAAAAAATTATAAACAGTCAAAAATTTCCTCAATGACAGCATTCATCCGAGGACACTCCACTCATTGTAAGGACTCCGCCGTTAACGAACATAAGCCCCGACTCGAAGCAGCCTGCCTAACCGACGATAAATAACCTTCAAGTTATGATGATCCTCTCAACGTGAGAGCGTTTATACTGGAAGGAACATCAACGTATAATTAGATTTGTGCATAGACTGATGATATCGACTGATGATAATAGCTCGACTGATGATATCGACATTATTTACTCATAAATTATCAAGTCATCCCTCTCCCCATTTTATTATTGAAATAAGTGCACTCAGAAGAGCTCACAGCGACGAATCTCGCAGAGAGAATTTATAGTTTGTAAGACTTAAAGTTACGGTGTAGTTTAAAGAGGATAGTTTTGAAACGTTTTTAAAAACGTGTTTAATGTAATTGAATTCAGTAGTCCGTGCAATATTAGTACCTGCTATTCATATTAGTTTTTAAGTTTAAACTAATACAGGCGTATTTTAAGATTAAGTTAATAATTTTTTCCCAACAAATTTTCTATCAAATGGGCATTAATAAGAATTCGAAATTTTCTCGAGGCTATAAGCCAGTTTTAATTGACGGGTTACCGGAATGTGAAAAGTGAAAGCATGCGATCGCTCATCGAACTAAATAAAACAAATAAAAGACTGCGCAGCAACTCATTACCAGTTTGCATGGTCAAAAAAGTAGCTAAATGCAACAGGTAAGCTGTTGAAGAGATCATAAAAGCCGCAACGTAAAAGAACTGTATCTAAGGAGGAAACTGTAGAGAACTGATGGAACTAAATCTACTGAATCAACTAGAAGAACTGAATGAACTGAATATTTCTACTGGAGCGCGGCTTCTTTATGCATATAACCTCTGAGCGGCACACTTTGCTGCTGCTCGTTCTAGAAGACAGGTCTGAGATTCGCCACACATCAGTCGGAAGAGACTTTTGTATTCAAATTGTAAACTCAACATTTATAGTTCGGTTGGTTAAAAGGACTTTTTGCTTGTTTTTATATGCATTTTGAAATTGTTCTACACTTAAAACTGTAAACAGGAGTCTACGAATCAAATGTTTTTCGTGGGAGGTAGGGGTGAAATTAGCCTGACGCCACATCACATGACTTCAGGGTTTTCAAACATAATCACCCACCATATAGTTGAAAATCACTGATTTGTTCAAAAAAATTAACAAACTTTTCCCACGATTTAGCCCAACTTACCAATTGCAAGTAATTCACATATTTGTTGTGTGGGAATAAGTCAATATCGAAGCAGAAAAATTTAAATGAATGGTGCTTTTCATCATGAAGTTTCAACTGATTTCTTAAGAAATTCAACTTTTGGCTCTCCTGCAGTTTCGCGTTTTCTATGAACGCCTGAATAGTTCCTAATTTTAAACATCATCAATCAGAATCTAAAAATTAATAGCTAAACCAACAACCCCACAGAATTGACAAGAGTTCAATCCATTGTTTGGGTTAGTAATATTGCACAACTATTTGCTGTTTTCATGTTTTCAACATAAAAAAGAGTTTGTTTGTTTGATAAAATGAAAGTTGCTCGAATTTTCTATCATGAATAGAAACAAAAATATGTTCCTTTCTAAAACTTGCAACGTTTCAAATTATTGTATTATCCTACCTCAGGAGCAAGCTGGGTCTGCGATGATATTACATACTTCGTAGGGGAACATTTCAATTGTGGGTCCTCGACTGTTGAAAGCCGAAGCGGTGATATTCCACTTAAAAAATAGGGATATAAAAATAAATGATGCGGTTACTAACAGAGGAATCCGCCTGGAAGAATTTTCAAACGAATGTGGCCATGGGAAAAATTTTTAGGGTAGTTAATGTGTCCCCAAATTAAAATTCTTGATTTTTTCACAACAAAATCCTCATGAGAACATAATAGAGCAAACCACTTTTGTCTTTCTGACTCATCTTTTTGCGTTACATTTTACAGCCCTTGTAAGCTTCATTGAAATTGTTGTTTTTGTGCATTATAACACGACAAATTCAAGACATTTTGATTAAAAATACTTACGAATGCACTAGAAATGCGGGCCAGAAATTGAAGTGTCATATAAGCGAACCTCCATCATGAAACTGAGACTTCACCTTCCTCTCGTGAAGATGAAAGGTATGAATTTGTCCGTACATACACAATAGATCGAAAATGTAAGTTTCAAATCGCTAGCAACTAAATAATAACTCTTCCGTGCTCGTAAAATTACGCTAGAAGTCCTCGATAAAGTCAGTTGATACAGAAGGATCTTGAAAATCAACTACTAACATTTCAATTTGACTTGTCCACAGCTAAATGTGGTTGAGAATGAGATGACCTTCCTTCAATAATTTTTGGTTGTCTCATTTATCTAATTGAATGATGGAACAAGAAGCATAAATACTTTTTCTGGGTAATGGTTTCAGAAGTTTCACGAAATATTTGCGTCCTCGAAATTTTTACTTTTCACTAACAAGCGTTCACTTTCATCTGTATCTTATTGGCTATTCCATTACATCTTCACAATTACTGCGGATATGGGGATCTTAAAACTAACATTACAGGATCCATCATTAACTAACCACAATTTACGAGTATATCACTCAGTTTTTCCCATTAAATACTAAAGATAATGACTTGAATGATTAAAGGTTCACTACCAACCATTTTTGTTGACGTTGCAAATTGTTTTCAACTCCTGATGCAATGATATTTCAAATAAGCATCCTCTTTACAATGATTGTAGAAAAATCAGTTTTTCTATTCATCTTCTGATCACCATTCAAGGCAACAGGAAAGAGATTCCTCACAGGTTGCCACATTATGACATTCCGAGTACATTCGTTCATGATTAACTCCATCGCAGTCATCAAAACCCTATTTTTTCTTCTCATTTTTTAGTCCACTTTAAATTACATTCGCTGTTTCATGTGTTTGAGGTATGTTGAATAATTTCGATGTTCTTAATGCAAACGCTAATGATGTTCTCTTCTATGCGCATCTTTGAAGCATCGCGTTCGCGAACTTATTACTCCACTATGAGCCTCTTGATACATTGTAGGGTTGGCGAAGCTCCTCTCATAGTCAGCAGACTGTAAAACATACTGCACAGCTTAATTCAATTACAGCTTGTTGCGCTCACTAATGATCTAAACGTATCGATTTTCCAGATACAATAACAGAACATACCATGTTATTACTGACTTGTCGAAGGTATTGAGTGAAGAATAAAACTGTTAATGACTCATTTAAAATTTAAAATAACCTCACGTCGCTAAATTTTGTTAGACACAGTGTAGAAATAATTGCCGTTCTCTAAGTGCCGCGTAATTCTTTTCATAGAATTCAAGTACTAGCATTTGAAGTTTAATAAAATATTCGGTAAGTTTCCTCGGACGATACGAACGTTGTACAATTGCGAATAAATTATTGCGAAAGACTGTTTTTTCTCGACGTATAAATTCATACCAAATTTTCATAACGGATTCCCATCAGTTTCAGTACTTCAATAAACGGATAAATGAACAAGAAATTGATCCAAGTTAACAAGCTCGAGTTGGACGTTCTCAATTAAAAGCCTCTAAGTTAGTAGTATTAATTGTTATTTTCTTCTTCCTGAGATACTAAGCTGCTAAAAATTTTATCTTTGAATTCCCACATGCCGTAGCAAATAAGGGTGTAACTCCTAACTGAATGGGAATGATATTTCAGTAGCCGACAACTTGAGCAGGGGTATTAATTTTGTAGTCCAACCAGAATGAAATGACCGTTTAGGGGTGGTTCCCAGAAATGCACGGTTGCCAAATCACAAACCCTGTTATTTTCATAGACTGTTTCACGACTGTCTCGTTTCTTCGGTGGTTCAGGATCGAACTTCTATAATCAAAATATGTTTATTAAAATATTCATCCATGCACTAAGCAATAAATATATATATATATATTATATTTATAATGCCCGCACTCTTATAATGTCCGCACGTAGTCCTTAGTTGTCACTGTAGTAAATATTCACATTATTACTTTGATATACTTGGTAAGAGCAGTCGTAAGAGGAGTTTCAGCGGTTATTCGCATTATTAGAAGGCTTAATCATTTTACTGTGAACTTGTCGCTTTAGAGTACGTATTAGAATGCTGAATTCTGCGCTCTCACACGAGCTAACCCAAGGTTACTTGTCATTCGTATTCATTGCAGCCGACAATTGTCAGAACTATGCCAACCGTTTGAGGCCCCTTGGGTGAAGCCTGTTCTGTTGTTGCCAACATTTAAATCGTACAAAGATACACAAACACCTTGCTAAATAAAAAGTGACGTGGTATACATTACTTTCAAATTTTCCATACCTGTAACTTGAGCTAAAACCACTGACTTCTGAATTTACAAGAACTTGATTAGCATTTTTTCAAAAGAACTTCGGTAAAATATAAAATTTGCTCGAACACCTAGTAAAACGCCAACGTTTATTTGCTAATAAAAATGAGCAATCACCAGCAATAATGCATTTTTCATCGTTTGCGAAATTCATCATTTCAGTTTTGAATAGTTTCCCCTAGCCACGCTACACATTTCCTATTAAACCATAAACCAATCGCTTCAGCCAAGATGCAATTTGAAATCAGTCTGCGCTCCAATTATATGTCACGGGACCTGAAAGTATGACGAGTCGACAGGTCTCGAAGGAGGAATTTAAACCTTTCAAGAACGGATAGAGGAACAGCGAAGGGGAAATGAAAACGGTACACAGAGGAAGACAAATTGCCACTGTAATCAGTAGGACCAATTTTGGTTTATAACGACAACGTATGAAGAATATTTTTTAAACATTTCTATTCTAGGAGCAGCCCATAAAGAATGTACAAAGCGATAAAAAAAATGAAAGCAAAGGCAAAAAATTACAAAATTCAATTGTAAATGTTAAGTGAAATGTATGCTTCATTTGTCAATGTTGTTTCATTATTAACCGTCTCTGCAGCCATCTCCGCGTGTGTATAGAGAAACAGAAGAATAATTATAATCTTTCAATATCGACCATAGCGTTGTCCTTAATTCAACATCACCAAAAAAACGAGGACCTTTTAAGCTGCGCGTTACAAATACAGTAGAGTTCCTGGCAGCCGGACTTACACATGTCCGGATGTCAAGTTATTCCGGTTGTTAAGTCATTCGGATGAAGATAGGAAAATTAAAGATTCATTGAAACGCAAATTACTTTATTGTAGGTAAAGTTTGTAGGAAAATTACAATCATAGGAACATTTGTAAGAATTGCAAGTTCACGTTTAAAAACAAAACAACATGCTTGTGGTTAAACTAAACCAAGGAAGAACGCATGTTATATTAATGTTTTCACGATTGTAATATATATGAGCTTCATTTTACTGCAAGTAATGTAACGTTAATTGTTATTTTTTATCTGTATTTTCAATCATTGCCTACCTAAAAACATGGTATACAATCTATACTATAATAAGAGCAGCGTCCGTCCGTCGGTTGGTCTGTCCGAAGCCAGTCGAAAGTGTGTGATGAGCGTATCTGTGATACAAGCTACATCTACTTCACAATTTTCGCAACTCAATGTTTATGTATAAAAAAAGGATTACGACTAAAATTTCTTCATTAGAAAATTTACTAATCCCTACTTTAGAAATGGATAAACACAAAAGAATAAACGCAAAGAGATTAGCTCAACAATTGCGGCGAGCAAGACAGTCGGAAGATCAGAGAGAAGAGCAACGCCTTAGAAATACTGAAAGACGTTGTGAACTCCGTCGCGAATTGTCTCAAGAAGCACGAGAGAGAATTCAACAACAAGATGCAGCTCAGCATCGGATTGCAAGAGAACAATTGTCTCAAGAAGCACGTGAGAGAATTCAACAACAAAATACAGTTCAACACAGAAGAGTACGTCAGTAAAATCGACGTCGGAATTTCAATACAGCCAGGAGGTGTGAAATAGATGGTTTTCTTTAGATATCTATTAACGTTGAACGCCATAGCTGTGGTTTAATGGAAGTACGATGTCGGCAATGCAATTTTCTGATGTTAATGGGAGAAAAAACAGGAGGGACGGTAAACAATCCTAATTTTGGAATTTGCTGAAAATCAGGTTCGATAAAATTTACAAATATGCCTGAGTTACCCGATGAGCTCTCTAATCTTTACACTGCTAATACACCAGAGGCCAAATATTTCCGGTGCAATATTAGAAGATTTAACAGTGCGATGGCGATGTGTTCAATGAAAGTAAATGATGCTACGATTCTACGAGGAATTTCCAATTATAGAATTCATGGAGTTGTCCACAGACTGTTTGGTGCTCCTCGAAACATTCACGGAACTTCTTCGTGCTTGCAGACATGCTTCTATGATCCCGAAGAACAGATAAGGCAACGAATTCATCGAATGCCTCTCAACAAAGCAAACCCCATTTTTAAAACCCCACGGCAATTATAAATTTTTGCCGACGAACACGAATTCACCTAATCAACCAGACACAGGCAACAGCGGAGCCAATCTAAAATGCTCACGAGGAATGTTGTTTATTCAGAATTTTTGTAGATTTCAGCTTGAACTTCTTTTCCTCCAATAAGTTAATGAATTATGTTTGTATTCTTTCGTTAGCATTTCAGTGGCTAATAAACTTAATACAAGGTTGAGTTGCAGCATTAAACGAGTGTTTTTGTCAATAAAAGATTTTTTATATACCTACCTTTCGTCAGATGTTAACTCTTTTATATTTAAATTTACGGGCATGAACTAGTGCTAATAATATTCATTGCATGTCCGTTTGTCATGTGAGTCTGGTAGTCAGGAACTCTACTGGATTTAAAATTTTAATTATTTCGTATGCAATTACAAGAACAGATACAATTGTTCAACAGATAAATTCAACAAATGGATTTCAAGCTTGCGGAAGGATACACAATATAGAGTGATTTTTATAACACCATCAGCAAGCAATATTCTTAGTGTGAGCGCAATTGAAAACCATGGTGAGTTCCTGTCATTTCACATTTCAAGATAATTTTCTCGTGAAACACAGCTTGCTTACTGCATCGAATTTTAATTCCAGTCTCATTCAGCCTAACCTTCTATCACTGCAGGTGCTAGAATGTTTTAGTTGCTCTACTCCTCACGCTAATGCGTTGTTCACAAGCCGCCGGTAGCACCATGAAGGTGTGAGCTGTCAAGATGTAAAATGTGAAGTGGCTCCTCATGATCAGCGAGGCCTGCAGCGCAATGTCAACTCAAATGGTGCTTTAATACCTGCGCAATACGTGCTTTAATTTCGTCTTCCTTCTTTTCACTGACCTCCTGAACCCGCGATGAGCGACGTTTCGCTGTCACGCATACATCTTGCACTCGTATGTTGAAATGTTCAGGACTATCGATCATGCTCGGGATTAAAAAGCTACTTATATAAAGCTATGTGCTGCAGCTAGCTGGTTAACTCAGAAATACATCGCTGTGCTTTGGCTTTGGCATTCAGTTGATATTTTCTCTTTTTTATATTGTCAAATTCTTCCGCGCTTAGAGTGGGTTTCGCCTGACCGGTCATTAATTAGTTCTTTTTCGGCGGTTGCAGTAAGCCACTTTAGATGAAGTGCCTTATGTTTTGCTACCTAAGTAACTTGGCACATGCGCTGCTGATTTTTATTTTCCAGCTTTCGATGCTCGTTGCCTTATCTTTGTTTAAACTTCTCGAATAACGAATGAAGTACTCCAGCTGTGTACACACCAGCCTTACACTTCTAGCCCTCTATGCCTACAATGTTCCTAAAAGTGAGAGTTTCTTAACATCCTAATTTGAATTTCATAATTTCGGGGCAAATTTCATGATATCGTATCCAGAGCTCCATAATATTGTTACACGTATACATCTCAATGATTTTGAGATTGTGAAAACAGGGTAAGATCTGCATTCACACTTGATGATTTCTCAATAGTCTTGAAAAACGGGAGCAGAATTTGTAGGCATGTCTATGCATAAATAATATGATATGAAAAATTCTCACGCACGTTTCAGAGTTCCGTCTAAATATATTTACCTCACTGCTGGTGAAGGAAGCATGAAAAACACACATGGGAATTAGTATTTGTTCTTTGTGTACGCCCAATTAAAAATCGATGGAGTCTAATAACAGTTCAGCGCAGTATCAAAAAAGCAGTGGTGCAGACATTGTTAGGTCAGCTTGTAATGCCTATTTCTTGCATCGTGCCACTGCAGTAATTCCGCAAGTTAACTGCACTGAGGAGCGCCGACTTGCATGAGCAGCACTCAAGGTGGCAGGAATGCAACATATGTACAGTGACCACAATTTACAAATTGTGTCTTATGGCCGCATGCATTGGAGCAGTGCGACTGTTGTTTGTGTGACTCAAAGTTGTAAGTAGCCGCAGTGCTGCAACCAGAAATATTAACTAGATATACTGCTCTAAGCTGACTTTATTTTTCACTTACTGCACCGAACAACAGAAAAACATTGGAGTCACTGCACCGACCTCATACTAGGATGCTTCAACTTTCTAAGTTGAAATGTACTGTCATTTTTTTTGAATTTCTGAAAAATTCAATTATACTCCTTTATTTTTTTGGTTGAAAAGAATTTATTGACAATTCTCTTTCAATAAAAGCCATTCGCTTTATCATGTTCAGCTGATGAGAAATATGTTGCAATGCATTAAATCCCCTTACAACAGAATTTATTTTCTTTTAAGGTTTATTTTACCTTCAATCCACAGTTATGTTTACAGAGCAAAAATTTTTGTAGAGAATTTCCATAGAATTAATGTAGGGTGAAATATCTCCGCAAAATATCTCCGCCCGAATTGGATGCCGTTTTGAATGTCCCGAGTTTTGGCGCGCACAAAAAGGACTATAACTATCTTGCTGACATGAAATTTTTTCATTCGTTTTCCAAGAGTCCCGATTTTATGGTGTTTTATTCAATTGCTCATTTAAATTGGCAGTAGAATTTAAATGTAAAACATAAATGCTTGACTTCCTAGGAGACTTTCATTCTATCCATTTCAGTCCTGACACAGAGAATACTTATTTCAAATCATATTTCCAATAGGGCGATTCTTCGAGAATCTTATTCGTAGAATAAAAAGAAGAACCAGAGTAAAAACGAACATTACATTTATTGCAAACGTTTCGGAATTAAAATCCTTGCATATGATTTATTTTATTTCAAATCTTTCTGGGAAATTTAACAGCGGGCCAGGAGATGTAAAAGCGATGCCTCCTGAGTCTCTAGCCTGCTCCCAGACGTAGCAACATGTCAATGACGTCATACCAGCAGTCGTTAAATAGCGACAGTTTCAAATTGATTCCAGTGAGGGTAAATACGCTGTTACGTACAATTTTGAACAGAACTTCCATGATTCTTTGTGCTAATGGTGAAAAGTTTCATAACTGGGATTATAAATGAGTGTTGATTCTAAATAAATACATTAAAAACACGTATATGGGTGTTTATTCATTCATTTATGATTGGTTGAATGAATCTCCATCGTGATGTAGAGTTATGTACCATTTGGATGAACGAAATTTTATAGTTAAGGTAGTTTTCATAGTTAAACTGTCCAATTTTGAGCGTTTTCGATTTGTTTGTAGAAGTGTGCTAGACTTAGGTTGTAACAGCCGATCTTTGACGATCTCATGTTGTGTAAGATCAATATGAAAAGAAATATTGTGTAGAGTAGCCTTACCTCATAATTTTTATACACCAGGGAAGAAATGAAAACCCTAATCCTGTTAAAATTACGATGAATTCTAGATTCCGATATTTCCTTCGTTTAAATTTTTTAATCTAATGCCGCGAGCTAAGGCCGATGCTCTACAAGCTTAACTACGCTTCTGTTTTCTGACGTATCAAAAATAATAGAAGGCAACTCATATTTTTGCTCTAACTTGATATAAGATAAAACTCAGCAAATATGCTAAGATTTAGCAAAGCTTGTTCAGTCCCATTCTAGGAAAAATTAACTATTTGTTGGAGCTAATTTAATTTCTCCTGTTCGAATCATCACTAATGGCACGAAATCTCCGACCTCTCACGATATCCAAGAGCAGGCCTGGCGAAGTAGGGTACATTTTAAAAGAGGCATTATCTCGATCCGATTGACATGTTTCCTTCATTTTACAGTGAACTTATTGCAGCATTTAGCCCCAAGTTCGGTGCAATTTTTACACTTGATTCAGTGCGAGAGTTTTCCTTGTAGCTGGCGTACTGAGAAGATCACACCAACTCCTTAGGGTTCTTTTAGGCCAAATATAATCAATATCCGGCCTATCTCCTTGACTTCTATTTCATCAAAGGTCTTCGAGAAACTGGTGTAGCGACTTCTTCTTTTGGACTTTAATGTTGTTTGATGTTGTCAATCACTCAAGCTTAGTGTACCAATTGGAGAGTCATTTGGTAAAGGTGGCACGCTCCTGTCAATCAATCGTAATTTTGTGGCTTGACTGTTCGTTCTGTGTATCTGAGAACGGTTGTTTGAGTGCATCGATCAAGTTGGCTTACGGTGTTCCCCTAGGGTCGCATTCTTGGACCCTTGCCGCTCGAGCTGTGGCGAGTGACAGGCTCTTTTCGCTTTAGAACGTTATTATAAACTACACAGCAAAACATTCCCGTTGTTTACACTGTCAAACACCGAATAAAAAACGGTTTTACCGTCAGGCACCATTAGCGTTTTCGCAGAAGTAAACGCTGGAAATCATAAAATGAAAGATTAAATAATTTCTTCATTTTAAGTGGACTTAATGTGACAAGAATAATTTAAATTAGACTTCAAAGGGATGAGAGGTAGTTAACTATTCGATAGTTAGGAACTATGAAAATTGAATTCACTTTTTGAGATGAAAAAATTGCATTCAGTTATTTCCAATGTTCCCCTGTTATTTCTTCAGGCGTGAAAAATCTCAGAGATAATCATCAAAAATGATAAAGTTTTCTCTACTCATGTTCTGTCACATAAATTACAAAATAAAATGAGAGACAGTTAAACTTGCACCAATTGATGAATATAATGTTAGAAATAATTTCTCAGAATGTAACGGAGTCTAACGCAGCTTTTAAAGCGACAAATCTCGGGAAGTATATACATATGCCGATGATTCAACTCTGATAAATGTTATTCCAACTCCAAGTATGCAGGATTCCATCTTTCAGTTCTATAAAACAATCTGTCATGGATTAATGCACGATGCTCTGCGTAGAGTATGCAGCAGAATGCAGGCACGACTAACTTTATGATTGTCAGTGTATCTCGGAGACCCCTCTCCCAGCATCCTCCTCTAAATATCAACGACACTCTGCTGCAAAGGTCCGGTTCACTGGAGATCATCGGTGTGCTCTTTGATGCGTAGCGTATATTCGAGGAGCAAATCAGGAGCCTAGTCTCGCGTGCTTAAAGTAGTGTTGAGCTCCAACTCAAGGTTGATGCTGTGTTTGATGATAACGATGGGGTTCGTCGATGCTTTACAGCATTCTTACTGCCTCCTTTGGAGTATTGTTCCACTCGCTGGGCTTAGAATACTACCAGTCACCGTCTATTGGACCGAGTCGTTAACTCAGCTAGTCAGTCGCGTCCCTGGAATAATTCACTGAACATGTTCCAAAGGCTTGCCTCTGTAAGCTTTCTATGTATTCAACAATGTGGGGTATTGGCTGCATTCTTTTTTCAGTCCTCAAATTCTTTTGAAGAAGTAATCGGGCTGCTGCTGGAGCTCATCCTATTACGCATATGACTGTAAGGTACCAAATTCATCTTTCGGGTTGTTGTATTATACCTCAATCTACGTTGGCTTGAAATTTATTGGCGTGATCCATGTTCGGTCAAGTTGATATGCAGGCGTTCAAGTCGGACATGAACGTTTTTCGAGAGATTTTTCATAGCTTCGTTCCGGGAGTCCTAGAGAGCTTATGCTCTACGTGAGGATCATTCTACGTCTTCGAATGACATGAGTGCAGTTTAAATCATAACAATAATAGCCACGTCAAGCCTCACACAATCGAAAATGTTGATACATTCTCGGTGACATCACAGGCTCCGGTAAAATAAGCTCGGCAGATATCTTTCTTCCCCTAACAGCAGAAGTATTTATTAACCTCTTCGGTGCATTTCATGTCACTGACTTCACTTGCTCTCACAAATTGTCAATTCTTCGAAGATGAATGCTCTGACCCTTCCTCACTTTCCCGAATATGTATACGCTAACTCACCATCACCTTCTTAAACATGAATAGTGTAACTCATCCTCACTCACATTACACGTTCCCGTTTTCGATCCCACAGCCGAGCAAGGTGACATGAGCCGTGGCAGACGCACAACGTGCCTTATCTTTTGATGCGAAGATTAAAACAATACTCCGCTGAAACGAGGCAAACATCCAAGCACATCCGCTGGAGCTAAACCTCATGCATCAGCTTAGCAATGAGGGGAACATTTCACAAAGAGTCTCTTCAACATTCAGAAATAAAAACGGAAAACTTAGCCAATTTTGACTAGTTCTGAAGGCATTTCTGCTAGTTTTATTGATCCAATTCTAATGTTCGCCTACAGTGCTGTAGGAATATGGGGAGTTTGATTTTGAACGAATTCCGAGACCAAGTTTCCTACGTCTAAAGATTTAAACATATCTTTGTTTAAAAAGCTTTTGAAAAATAACGTATGAGAGAACTTAGAGTGTAAGACCCGTGCTATAAGGTTGATCATTGATTATACTTGAGACACAGAGAAAGCTTCCTGCTTATTTGTAACGGCCTACAAATTGTGTGATCGTGACTCTGGTCAATCGAAGCATTGATTTTGCTACTTATTGCGTAGTAATTTTTAACAACAATCAACTAAAACAAAATTCTGAAAATCCTTTCGTCGATTTATTGCAAGCTGGGAATTTTTCCTAAAACGATGCGCTCGCTTTGCCACACATTCTACATGCAATTTATGTTGGTGTTTCACAAGTTCTTTGCGATATTGTGAGTTCATAAAAATTCTCTTTTTATTGACCAGGTTATTTATTGATGCAAAGAATTCGTCAGAAAATATTCTCTTATAAAACACATTTAGAAATTGTTAGAAATTGCATTAATCGTAACAACAACAGTGACTTAGTTATGCGCATTTTTCAGTGACTTAGTTATGCGCATTTTTCTTGATCGAGCAATACAAATTTTATGTTACACACTTAGTTCCTAAGCACTAGATAATGATGCTACATCACCAACCACTGGGAACTTAAATGAACTGAGACTGCTACAGAGTAAAGATTTCTTTCCATAACTGGTTTTACAAGCCGATATAAGGCCCCTTGTTGATGGACCTTTACAATGCACTTATTAACAATTATTTGAAAACATTTTCACAAAGATTTTCCCGCTAACAATTTATTCGTAATGCACAAACAGCTTAACATATTTCCCGGGATAAGAAAAACATAATGTCTAAATAGATTGGCATCCCGGTATCGTGGAACAGAAACCCTAATAGAAAGAGGAACCGCTTCTAAAAATATGAAGTTGATACAAAAATAATGTCACTGTTTTTCAACGGATGCTTAAAATTAGATTTGTCAATTATGTGCATTCTGTTATAAGTGTAAAACATTTCTGTGACTAAACTAAACGATTTTTTTTCAGATAATCTCTGCTACGCTTGAATTTTTCGTAAACATTGGCATCTATTTCTCAAAATAGAAGGTGAACTTTGCTTGTTAAGCAACTTCAAAATAAGTTAAGAGCAAAAAACAAAAGAAGTCCACATTGTAAAAATTTCATGCAATCAATACTAAAACGAACGTTTCGGGTATTGACCCATCATCAGCGATAAATCTGCAAATGTGGAGAGAGAATTTAATACTATGATTAGGTAATTGCACACATTATATACAACCAGAGATGATCAGACAACGGTAATTGTGAAGAGACTGCTAAATCCTTTAAGCTGAACACATGTAAAGGGAAAAATGAATGAAATGCATAATGGGACGAAGTTAAAAAGTAAATGGCAGAGCTTCCCTGAAGCTACAGCTGCCCAACCAAAAGGAAGGGATGCGCACTCTGCAAATCGTTATGATTGGGTTTGTTCTTATCTATATGTAGAGAGATTCATGAACTCTAGTTTCATTCCATTATGAGTAGACCCTCAAGTTTGAAAATCAGAAATTTTAACATCACACTGTTCCTCTGCATGAGATCTTATGGCAGAGTGTGGAGGGTGACCAAGCCGAGCCCCAGTTCTAGAATATCAGTCTTGTCTGTAAATAAAGTTGTACAGTATGCATCTACGTATGTTGGCTCGACAACCCGTCCATTAATAAAACATCACATGTTAGACAGGTGGAACATGTCGGAATAAGTTCTAAAACTCAGGCTCGGCTTTGTCACTCTCCACACTCTGCCATAAGATCTCATGCAGAGGAAGAGTGTGATGTTAGAATATCCGATTCTGATTTTTCAATTTTAGAGTTTACTCATAATGTAACGAAGCTTAGAAGTTTTGAATCTCTTTATATACATAAGAACAAACCCAATTTTAATAATATGCGGAGCGCGCATTCCTTGCTTATCCTTGGTCTACTATATAGCTTCAGGGAACGCTCTGTAATTTATTTTTCAAATACCTCCCATCATGCATTTCAATCATTATCTTCTTTACCTGTGTTCAGCTAATAGGTGTTGGCAGTCTCTTCGCAATTGTCATTGTCTGAACATCTTTAGTTACATATAATGTATGCAATTACCTAGTCATGGTATTAAATTCTCTGTCTATATTTGCAGATCAACAATGTGGACTTCTTTGGCTTTTGCCCTTAACTTTTTATGGGCATTTACGCGTGTCCAATTTAAAAATCACATCAGAAATGTTCTACTGTGCGAGTTTAATAAAGGTGTTGATGCGTATTTGGCAGCGAAATCTATTCAGGACACTTATGGGGATGGTGTAGTGAATGAAAGAAATCACAGGAAATGGTTTTCTTGTTTTCGCAGTGGTGATTTCATTTTAAAAGATAAGCCGAAGAAAGGTCAGGGAGAGTATGTTAATGAATAAAAATTTCCATAGTCATTAGTTTTTTAATTTTTACCCAAGATCTTCAGATCGAACATTTCATTTGCACTAACCTGATATTTCTGAGGAGTAAACATTAAAAGCATTCAATTAAGCGCTATTTAGTTTTTTGAACATATTGCACGTTTAGGTAACAAAACAACACACTTTAAACAAAGCATTTCAAACAAAAATGCTATTGGAACGTGTGCCGTGTACTAAAGATATGTAATATCCACTTAATTTGTGTTCTTCAGGTTAGCTCAAGCCTCGAGTTCCCCCCCGGGTCGAAGAGTGTGTCAGAGCAGCTCCTGCCGCTGCAGAACAGCACAGTCCGTGTGTATCTGCTGGCTGCTGGGTGAGGCCTGTTCCTATTTTACTAGACTTCTCACTGGCCCAGGGGCGAAGCCTTATAAAGACTTCTAGACTTCTCTCTCGGCTTATTAGGCAGCATCTCATTCAGACCTTAAGTTGTTCGAATAAAGATAAGTTCCAGTCATTTTAAATACGATGCTCAAATTCAGTTATGAATACCTGAAAATCAATGAGACTGATTTGGATACGAAAGTATTGAAATTAGCGTAAAATGATGTCTCATCACTCTAGGATCGACTGTATTTGCACGAGAACGACCAAGGGTCAAATCCCAAAGCGGTACATTCACTTGCGCAAGCAACTCATCTGATGATTGTAGTAAAGGGAGAATACGAATAGAAGTTATAAGAGCAACCATTATGCTCAGTGAGCCTGCACTTCTTCAGTCCTCTCCCCTTAGACTGAAAGGCTAAAAATCATTAGACTTATTACGCGATTGTCACAATTGAGCAGTGAATTTACGATTAGATTGTGGCCATGAATATAACCGGGCTGTCTCAACAGCCAGTCGAGAAGTAAACTGGGAGTTACCTTTGGATATAAGACTTGCGTACGATGAAAGACGGTAAATGCGAAGTTATCTACGTTTTAATAATTTTAGTATTTAGTACAGTTTTATGAAGATATAAATATCGTGAGTAAGCGGAACATCAAACGCGCAGTTTCGACTAGCATCTGTGCATGCAAATCATTTGAAGAAATATTTTTCTCTTCAGCTTCCTCTCTTATGTATGATCAACCATTTTCTATTAACAGGAGTTACACATGGGGAACTTGTCGCAGAATTAACCTACGTTTTTTTTATTTTACCAAACTTAAGAAAGAACCCACAATCCCTGTTGTTCGTTCATAACCAGAAACTCTAAAACGTACATCCCTAACATATCAGTTTCCTCCTGAAGCCCAGAAGACAGCGCCACAGTTCTGCAGAACGCGATGGACTTGGACCTCATTTCTGCTGGTCGCGTATGGTTCGTGTCGGAGACGGCGCTGTGGGGCGCTGCGCTGCTGCCGCAAGGTGTGGTCGCCGTGAGGCTGCTCAAGCAGCACGACCGTCAAGCTCACCTCTCCGACAGCTTGTGAGTAGCCATCCTGAATTTTGCTTCTTATATCATCAGTGAGGATCCTGTAAGCTGCAACAAAGATGTCCATTGTAAAAAATGGCTCAGTTTGGGCACAAAATACGGTACATATTCCCTTAATCGATACGTGTTTGGCAAAAAGTAAAGGCACTCGGAGTATTCAGATGAAGTAAATTGTAATGCAACGGGCTCAATAAGTTCTTTACATTGGTGCGGTTACATGCATCCTTTTATTTAAGGATTCATTATTTTCTAAATATTTATAGCAACTCATTTGAGCGTTTAAAAAACGTGTGTACTCTGCGTTCTCCACTAGTTAGAGTACATATGAGAGGCGACATCAGTGTCAAGAAAGACTAATAACAGTGCTCAGACTGAAGACTAACAAACCTTTCCACATTATTTATACGTGCACTCAAAAATTTTAATGCAAAAACAAAAATGCACATTTAATGACTGGCAGGCGAGTGGCAGCCATGGCGTTGAAAGCGATGCTGGAAGAACATCCAGATCTGGTGACAAGTCCGCCTTCTGCCTGTTGCCAGGACAACCACTGGAACATTACCGGACCTTTGCTGTACAGGTACTACAGTAACTATAATTCCGTTGATTTTGATTTATCGCCGGCAACGGTGCTCTTTATCTAACAACTTGATCGGGAAAAAATCGAAGAAAATCACATCGACAACTTATCCCTGATTTTTACCAAAATGTAACGAAAAAAATATTGATTGAAGCATCTTTTGGCACTCGTGAGTGCAACCTCGCCGATGTCGAGATCCCCACAACTAACAGCTCAACCCAGACCCCAATCCCCACACACACCTCTACCTTTCTGGATGCTATTCCATCGGTTATACAGCTCACAGCGTGGCATGAAAGTCAAGCTCGTGGGATAACCATACTTTCGAGTTCGTTTGAATTTTTAAACTTCTTAACATTAAGGAGTTAGTTCATTTTTTGGTTGTCAGTAATTCTACATGTAGGCATTCTATTTACTTCAATCTTGACTAACCCTTCATCAGCCTTCTCAGATTTGAGCTCCGAGCTACCACCCCTAATGATAACTCATTAGTCTCAAAACCTCGTAAGATCAGTGGCTGAAGAGCGTAATACGGCAGCAGCCTTTTTAGACTGAAGTGTGATGTGTTTTGGTTAGGCAGGGAAGTTGCAGAAATAGTGTCATTTTGACTTAGCTACGTGAGTGTGGATCGCGGATGTGGCAGGGGAAGGCTATGAAAATGAAGGTAGGCTTAAAAGATTTGTTATGCCGAAAAACATAGAGTTATTAGAATGACAATTTTAAAAAAATTTGTTATATTCCCCCGGAGATCTCTTGATGTTCGATTTCATGTGAACAGTTCCTAAAAAAAATACTCTGATTGTGTTAAACATTTAAAATAAAATTGATAATCAGCTGTTCCTTACGAGTAGACTTATTCGTACGCCTTACTTTCAAATTTATATCGCATTAAATTTTCATACCATCGAGGCACAACCTTTTCGGATGAAAAACAAAATCAATTACTTTCAGTGAAATGAAAAGAATGTACTTCTAGGGTTTTTGCAAACATCTATCGAAAAAATATTGAGGGAAAATTTTTTAGCTGCCACCAACGTATTTTAACATCTCAGTTGCAAAGATCTTGAGTACTTAGAGAGAGGAGGCAGGCTTGAGGTCAAATAAAATCATTTGAAGAAAATTTTACCTTCAAATTGTAAAAATACGAGCACTTTAAAAAAATTACTTGTTATAACAAAGGCAAGAAACATTAACTTTTAAATTTTAATTCACCACAGTTTTCAAATATTAGGGATGACAGCTCTATATTAGTGTGAATCTCATTTATTATTCTTACAGGATGCTTCTGTCACACCACTGAATGACTAATATCTGTTCATGATGTATATCATGAGCCATTTCAAAGGGAGCACCTTTTTGGTTTAAGCATGGTAGAGAGAAGGTGTATTTCTGAAATGTTGACAAAAGTTTCGCCCTCCAAATCTCGACTGAAAATCTTGCCCAGAAGTCTCAGCGTTTTCAAAATGTTATTATAATACTGAACGTCATCGAATCAGTCAATGGAGCTCATTTGTGTATTTTTTCAATTTTTTCACATGATTTTCTAAAGCTTTGCTTCGATGCGCTGTGTTGCCATGCAGGTACTCAAAATCATGCTATTTGTAAGATTAGTTATATTGGCACCAGTAGTTGTTTCGTATACCACTAATCTCAGCATCATCCATCATAAAATCTCTTTAGCGAAGAAGTTCAAGCTAAAAATTTAAACCCATTACAAAACATTTTATACAACCTTCCAAGATCATCAACATTTCTATCTGCACGTATCTTTTGCAGATGCATCTAGTTCTTTTGACATTACTAATTAACTTGATGATCATCGCCCACTTTGCAAGCATGAAGAATTATCTTTAGAATATTTTTCGAACTCTACAATTTCCTGCTGCTCCGTTCAAAGCTTTACAGATTAATGGAAGTCTAAATACAAATTACTCATATAATGAGGCAGAGAAAGAGCTTAAATGGAATACAAACACAATCGGATGAAAGTTTTTGCCCACATTCCAGCCATACATTTAGAAATTTTAAGTGTTTCCAGCTCAAAAAAAAATTCAATCAGCAATGAAACGGTACGTCGTAAACTGAACTGAAGTAAATTAAAAGAATCTTATGCTTCACTTCGATATCATGAGCATTGTTTAGTGACCACTGCACGATATGATGAGGAATTTAAAGTCGTTCGCTCTTTGTCTCTTGCTATAGTGTTTCAATACAGTATAACCGGGTTTCAAGATTGCACATCCGAGCATTCGATTAACTGTATTTTATAATTGACCATGTCTTGAGTCTCGTCTTTTGCATAAGCGACCTCGCGTGTCACAAGGCAGAGATAACGGACGAGAGGTCGAAGCTGCTGTAATCCTCCTGTTGCATGCAACGGAACATTTTCTTCAACTCCGCCATTGCATGACTTCCCTAAATCTATTCTTTAACCAAATTTCTTAAAGCACCTCGTATCTGGTAACACGGCAGGGTTGTCAGAGACAGAATGCCCTTTATGGTTCAATTAAATATGAAATAAAGACCATTGATGTATGTAAATACTTCTTAGATATAATGTAGTGCTATTCCTCCAATGACAAACGTGTTGCACCTGATACAGGCTAGATGCTCCGTATCTTCGATGGGTCATGCTTTGATGCTGTCATGGTTTCAATAGTGATGTATCTAAAACAACCTCATCAGGTACATGAAGAAGCAAGAGTTCATGGACGGTCTTACAGGACGAGTAGGATTTGACAACAACGGAGATCGGAACTTCGAAGAGTACGAAATTGTCAACGCGAAAGAAAATAATCAAGTTGACGTGATCGGCATGTATTTCCTCAACAAGGTCAGTAGTAGCTCTAAGTGGCATTCGTTAGGTAGATCGTTTGATGTGATGTAGATTTGCTTCTCTGTAGAAACTTATACATTCATTCGAGCATTGGAACACTTTCAAGTGCAAGCATCGTTTGCCGCTTTTTTGTTACTTTTTAGTTCTCTTTAATATGGCTCTATGTTGTACATCATTTAAAATGCAATATCCATATGCTGCAAAAAAAAATTAATTCGATGGTATGTGTGCGATCAAAGTACTGAGGGATGTGGTGATAGAAATGTGTTATAGAACATAAGCGGAAATAATTTAATATTATTCGAGCTAGAGTTCGTAATTAAAAAATGGCTCATGTTTGCGCGGTTGAATGAAACTTCTTCTTGCAAAAAATGGCGCAACCTTGATGGGCATCAATACAAATACTGAGACATCCCACGATGTAATGTGATGATAATGTACTTTATGAAGAAGTTACAAGGTGCGATTAAATTGCCTCATCAGGTCCAACTACTGTAGTTTCAACACTGATTTTTAAGTGATGTTATATATAACACGGCTTTTTTATAATTTAATTTAAATTTATTTAGCAAGAAAAATGCAAGCGCAGGATAAGTGTTTAAATATATATATATATTTTTAAGGCCAACAAACGCAAGAGTTGACTTTTCTCGGTCGAACAGAGAATCGAACACCGCAACTGCTCGTAGGAATATGAAAGCATCGGAAACACACAGACGATTCTCTGCTTTGATAATTTTCTGCAAAACATACTGCTTTGACCCAAATGGGCGACTTTAGGGAGAAATGTAAAATGACGTGAATAGAAAATAACGCAAACTTCCTCGCGCGTCTAAATTGGGACGCACGTGTGAGCCATCGTCACATTTACGAGCCTTCTGAGCAATCTCTCAGAAGTTTCATTTGCATAATACTAGGACACATAAAAGGAAAAAAGCTGGCGAGGAGATGTCAACGTCAAATGTAAAACGGTCGAGAAAGGACACGAATATAACCTTAGATGCATAAACAAGGAAAATACATGCATCGATCGTAGCTACGTATC
>JACJUY010003256.1:0-82136 GCA_014220935.1 Platorchestia sp. MABIK | reverse complement strand
ACCGTTGTTTCTCCTAATCTGAACTGGTAGTGCAGCGAGACGAATGACTCTCCAGTGGCCAAGTACCTGCAAAGAACGAATATTAATATAGTCTATTGTATAATATCTGTAAACGAGAAATAATGTCATATATTTTTGATACCAGTATCATATATTTATCAGAAAAAAATGCTCCCATCAAAATA
Source organism: Platorchestia sp. MABIK (assembly GCA_014220935.1). Taxonomy (NCBI): domain Eukaryota; kingdom Metazoa; phylum Arthropoda; class Malacostraca; order Amphipoda; family Talitridae; genus Platorchestia; species Platorchestia sp. MABIK. Next base: position 81,951 of record JACJUY010003256.1, on the reverse strand, counting down.
TTTTTTTCGTTTCCACAGTTCCAGAAACAAAGAAGAGGTGGCGAAATTTGCGTACAACTTTCAACAGGCATCTCAATGAGCAAAAGAATCAGCCAAGTGGATCAGATGCAGTAAAAAGAAAATCTGAGTGGCATTTAAAGGAGCAGATGGGGTTTTTGATCGATGGGATCAAAAATCCCAATCCCTGAAGCACGCTCAAATGTCTGGCAACTTCTGTACCAACGACAATATTGACAACTCCCAGGCGAATTCTGAGGTCGTAAATGCAGAAATGCCAATGCAAGAAACAGTACACTCGAAATCACGCAAACCCACTGAGAACTCTGCGTCCAAAGTTGATGATGCGATGGTCAAATATTTATCATCAATATCTGAGGATTCAAGTGACAAAAAGCAAGATCATGAAAACCCTGATTTGCATTTCCTGCAAAGTTTGCTCCCAGATATAATATCGTTGAGCAGTGTCAAAAAACGAAAATTCAAAATGGAGACATTGTCACTTTTAGATCGTCTACTTTGTAACGGTGATTCTGACTTCACAAGTGATCCGTATCAACGAAACAAAATTACAGAATCTCATCCCAATTATGCATTAGACTACAGCAGTATGCCATATCAGCGCTATCACAACGTAGCTGCAGGAACATCTGCGGACGCAAGCTGCCCAACAGTGAATGATGATCCTTTCATTGAATGTGTACTGGATTTTTCAAAAAAGCCTTATTGATTCTGCTTCTTAAAGAATATTAGTTACGTTATTTTATTTTTATGCGGAATTTGCTTAGAGATAAATTTACTTACAAAGCGGCGTTGTTTACTTCACGTATTTTTCTATTATCAGTTGTTCACAACATTAGTTACGTTATTTTATTTTTCATGCGGAATATGCTTAGAGATAAATTTACTTACAAAGCGGCGTTGTTTACTTCACGTATTTTTCTATTAACGGTTGTTCACACGATAAATAGTCAAGTTTTTACCAGATGTTATATGTATTTTAAGTTCAGAGTTTTCGCTATCGATTTTCATTTATATTCATAGGCACTTAATTTCTGATGAATTATTTTCTACTGAATTTGTACGGCATTGTTACACATATGGACTGATTTTCTGAATAAAAGATCAATGCACTGTTTTGAGTAATAATTTTTTATTCATGTACATTACATCAACAATCTCAGAAACAAAATTATTTCCACTTACCTCAAAGCAACGAGAAGTTTTGTTGACGGATCAATGGAGCGTCGGCAGTTCGTGTCGAGACCCTTCAATTTGAGGTGCACCTTTCCCAACAACTCGTCGAATGCAGCCGTACTCATTCTCGCGTAGTTTTCAAACTTTTGTTCGTCATTACGTGGTTGTACGTATAATGTTTTCATGACACTTCTTTCTGCCCGTAAACGATTTATGGGATGAACCCATTGCCTCGATTGGTTACGTTGCCGCCGGTTGTACCACAAGTAGATCAGCAGTGGATCCATGTTCAAAGATGACTGAGCGGTCACTAGAATTTGTATACATCAAATTTCCCGCCGCACAGCTCATCAGCAGTTGAGCGCTGCAAAGCAGGGCTCGAGTTGTTGCCAGATGCAAGATGTTTATTGGGTTCTCGTGTGGCAGGCCAGCGATACGAGTTGCTTCAGTTGGCGGTACTGATGCAACGCGTCGCATGCGACTTGGTGAGCTCGGTTTTCGTGCGACGTCTCATCTATCGCATCGCATCGCATCGCATCGCCTCAGTGTGCGGGCTGCCTTATAATTTTGTTAACTTGCGTGTTGGACTGTACATTTGTTTGTGGTCGAATAAATTTTTTCAGCGAAAACAAAGGACTAAATCGAACACCGTCTTCCAATGATAAGATGGGGGAAAATTTTAAGCCCTGCTTATATGACTGCAAAGCGTTAAATTCAAAATTATCACCCACAATATCGTGAATATGGTCAGTTCCGAATATAAATTGTTTATACAATATCTCAAAAATTCTTTAGAATATTAGCCACTTGCTTAATGGGTGACTAATCTAATTTTAAGTGTATCTAATCTAAGTGTCTTTAATCTAATTGGCTGGCCTTTCGTTAGCTGTAGCAGACGAACGAACACACTTACAAGGAAACGAAACATGTTGTTAGATTTGTAAGAATATTCTCTCTAACATGAATTAAAAACCAGAAACTCGAGAATTTTTATGATTTTGAACAAGACCGGCCCCATAATTCATTCAAACAGGAGGTTTTCCCTCTTCCGCCCTATGGTCCTGATCTTGCACCTAGTGATTATCACTTGTTTCCAAGAACTGGCTTGCAATATAGCGCTTTGACGTTGCTGAGGAACTGCGGGTACGCGTCACTGAGTGGCTGAAGTCGCAGGCAGCAGAATTCTATGACGAAGGAATTTCGAAGCTTGTCTACCGCTGTGATAAGTGCATCGATTTTTTTGGTGACTATGTAGAAAAGTAGAATTTAAATCGCTCATCCAGATGTGTGCAATATTTTTTCTTGTTTCTTACTTTCTGAATAGCCCTTGTATAAGCAAAGTTGGCAAAGTGAAGCTAGCTAGGTGTGCTAAATTTTGACACAATCCGGTATTTAATTTCCGAATAGCCGTTGTTGCCTCAGTTTGACCTCAGCAAGCTGGCACGCCTCCACCCTCCCTTCTTCCTAGCTCTTTTCTGCGTCAACTTCCCGTCGTTTGAACCGTCAGAGCGTTGGAAACCATGAACTTATTTGCTCAAAGCAATAAAAAAATGATTTTAATTTCCAACTCGCAAAAATTCTGGCAATGCTTTGATACCTGAACCTCTCGTAACCTGAATGAGTTTTAGCGGTCGTGGCGAACGTACGCGCTAAGTAAATGGTACACCAGCCGTTAAAAATGTGAGGGAAAGAAGACTCCACAGAACACGAAATTCAAACTCAGTATCCGTGAATTTACTCCCTGCCTCATTAAATGGTGAAAGTTTACGACAGTTACAAAATGTTTCCAATTTTACTCAAATCAAGCAGAACGAACATGTGTAAACGCAGAACCTGTGTAAACTTGCCCCGGTTCTCTCTAAGTAGCGTCGTGTTGTGACCCTCGAGTGGTGAACCGCAAACTCACGCTCCGTTCCTCCGTATCACCTCCACCCCAAAATAGGGGCAATGAGTGTTGCAATGGAGCAGATATTATTACTCTGATAAAGTTACATCTCCTAAAAAATAACATTAAAGTGGTAAATTTTGTGAACTGCTTTTCTGTTATTTTGAAAAAAATCCGTCTTGAAAATTTCTCGTGTAAAAATCGATTTTTGAAATTCAAATTGGTTTAAATTACCCTATCAGTGAATGACTTAATTCTCTCGTTGGACAAATTTTGATCGACTACTAAAGTAAAATGTGAAAAAGTTCAATAAACAGTTGTTGAGAATAAACTTTTACATTTATAGAACGAACTGAAATGAAATTAGTGAGGTACCTTTGAAAGGAACCTACGGTATTATGCACAGGGGAAAATAGAACTCTGCAATCAAAGATGGAAAATCATTTTTAAATGTGAGTTAAACTTACGCAATACAACGTCCCATGAATGGCTTACTATAGCAAGCTTCCGATGGAAAAGTTGAAAGGGTTGAATGATTATTTTTCCAAGCATATCAGAAAAAGAGGCGAGCCTGGCTCAACAGTGCCGAATAGTCTAACCACAGCCATCCAGCCCCCCATAGGCCCCTTCCTGTCTACCCTCACTCCTCAAACACCTTTGGTCCTACATTTCGTAATTTCAAAATCTGGTTTTTATTCAATCTACTCTATTTTTCTCAGTGAGAAAACATTCCTTTCAAAATTTGCACCTGTACTTATAAAACTTTGTTCCCCAACGCAAAAATTTGTATTCGCTAAAACTATCTCAACTCGAACTTTCCATAAATTAATGAACTGCTATACTTCTTTTCCTTTCGAAAGCTTAATTTACTCCAAACTTTGACAACCTGCATCGTTCTCTGAATTAAAAAAGAAAATAATGCACCGAAACTATCAAATGTCACGAAGAATAAACGTCTCTAAGAAGACGGTCTTTTTTCTCATAAGCACACCCCATTCCCCGCCGAACCGCCCTCCCGCTAACCGTTTTCTTCCTAGGACTTTAAAAGGCGGTTATTTTGAATCTTAGTGAGGAGCTAACCCCCACTCACATTTCAATAAAAATCCTTCTACCTAAGTTGAAAGTTGACCGATCCATTACTCATGAGCAGTAAACCTGAATATATTAACTTCCTCTCTTTCAATACACCCTACAATATAAGTTCACAATGTATTCATATGCTCTCGCTCAACTACTCGGAAAGCTGCTTGATATGAAAGATTAATATTTTCCAAAACAGCTCTGTATAAATATTTCAGTAAAAGCGGAACACCACTGCACACCAATCATAAAACAGAAATGTAAACGACTGAAAGCTTCACACATAAAATCATGAGTTGACGGGCGTCAAACGTTCAAATGGCAGTGGGATCTCAGCCGGTCATGCAATCTGATAACATAAGCTAACGGGAAAATCAGAGTCTATCAACCCTGAGAAAAATCTCCCAAACAAAGCTTGAAATTATTTAAAGAACGTCTCCAGTAATCAAGTTTCAACACTAACAACGTACGCACCCACAGCAAATTCTAGCGAGTGCATGGATGGAGTACTCGATCATCAACTCAACATTTTCAACTGCGTCAGAGATGATCCATTGTCATTGGAGTCAAAAATAGCAAGCAAAATTTCATCGTTTATGGAGGGTAAAAATGTGAGCATTTCGTTTAGAGCAAATGAAAAAATTGAGTCATATTGTAAGGTTAGAATTAAGAAACTCGTTTCAGTAGATACGGTAGGGCTCATGATGCTGATAATGCAAATTCTTCTTACTTTAACTTGCAGCAACGCATTAGCAACTGCGGTACCAAAGCCTTCCAGGTAATGAGCTAAATAGGTTACCGTAATCTCTCAATACAGAGCAGTACTAGCAAGAATCCTACTTTTGATAAATGCCTGCGTTGGTTGTAAATTTCGATTTTTAACATCATTCATGAGGTAAACTATTAGCTCTCCCTCACAGCAGTTCACTAAATTAGAATATCAAAACAGCGGGTACCTCCAAGCCCATCTTTGATATCGTCCGCCGCTTTAAATATTAAGCTCATCATATAGTAACTTCTCCATTTGAATTCGCCTGTAGGTTCTTTTGGTCTGATTATGTCAGATTTTCTTTTCCACTTGCAACTTAATTTGACAGTTTCAGGGCAGAAAATGTTAATTAGCTTGCCGTTCCTTCATATTGAGAGATTGTTTCTAGTGCTTGCGCAAATATTTTTTTAATTCTATTGTCGGACAGTTACATTACAGTAATACTTTTAAATGACTTTTTTCTTATGAGAAAGAGAGACAAGACGAGCGCCTTGAATGTTGTGAGCGTGTGTGTGTAATTTCTGCTAGCAGTCATTTACTGAACGTACTTGCCTCCAAATATTTACCTGTAATCGTTCAAATTCTGGGTTTTTTCACAGAACAGGTTGCCAATCTGTATGTTCCTTTCAATCACTGCTTCAAAATCAGTAATTTTTCCAGATTTAGAATAGTAAACAATGGACAAGAATTCCGAATTTTAGACTCATTGTATACATTCGCAGATTAATGAAATAATAATTCAAGTACAACCTTGTTATTCATTGCCCCTTATTCCTAACTTTCGATGCGCTGGTCTGGACGCGCATATGTATAATGTCAGAACATGTGTACGAAAATAAATTTCTCGACTATTGCTAAGGGATTCTTTTAATTAGATTATGTTTCTCTCCGAAAAAACTTCCTTGCATTTTTTATTTTTGAATTAAATGTCTTACGTATTGCTCTACTTATATTCTATTTTTTTCTTCCAGCGCTGATGATAAGTCTTTGAATTCTGGAGCCATAGCAAATGAATAAGCCTACCACAACGTTGATACTCCTTTTTACTTTGATAGGAAAAGTCCCACTATGTAGTTAGTAAGGTTTATGAAAAATCTCGGATTTCGAAATCGATTAACTAATCAAGTTTTAGAAATATTGGGTGCCCTAATCATGATAGTTGATGCACGTCGCATGTTAAGAAAAGAACAGCGAGTATCTTTCAGGAAATAGGCTTCTTAACTGACGCTGCCGAATCATGAGCATGAAGAAAATGGAGGGTCTGCAAAAAGGATGTTCTTAACTGAACAAAATTTGCTCAAGCCGTAACAAAAGCTCCTCTCTGTATCATGACGGTATTATGTTAACTTATGCATGTTCTTATTTAACTTAGTACTTTAGCGTTATCTCTGTATCTGAAAGTCATACTCTGCTTGCATCCAGTTTATACATATACAAACCCGTACTGAGTCAGAGACTGGGAGTGGTTAAGTTCTACTTTGTGAAACTACAACTCAGCCAGGAAAAGTACAGGGACTTGGGTGATATTATCATTTCTGTTCAACTTTGCGATATTGCTCGAGTTTGCCGCGTGTTAAAATACGATAATCATTATTTATTAGTAAAACATGTACAAAATGCTGCAACAGAATGAATAAGGTATTACAAATCTGCTCCAGCTTCAGTAATTTATCACGCTTGCTGAATGGTTTTAAACCTATTTAAAATTAGGTGTTCGGAAATCTGCTGCAAGGCCGAAAGTCCGAGATAGGTTGATGCAGAAGAGCGAGTGAACACCATGCAGGCACCGGACTCGCCACAGCCGACACAGACCCGAACAACCTATGTGACAACAAATTTGACGAATGTAATTTAAGTGTGTCGACAACTAGAAATTTTACGATAAATTTGCAGGTCAAGGTTTATGAAAGTCTTGTAGACTTTCAACGAGTTTTTAAGTATTCAAGAGTTTTTAATTATTCAAGAGTTTTTAAGTATTCAAGAGTTTTTAAGTATTCAAGAGTTTTTAAGCATTCAAGAGTTTTTAAGTATTCAAGAGTTTTTAAGTATTCAAGAGTTTTTAAGTATAGTATTAATTTCATTTGCGGATAAAATATTATGAGGAGCAAAGCACCCAAATCTCACACTAGCCCCCGAAAAGACCTCATTTCACTAGAAAAGGACGAACCTCCGAGGGTCTCGGGCGTCTTCCGTCCATGCGACGCCAGTAGCCTGCTGCCGTCCCCCGCTGCTTTTGGTTTAAGCTCGCATCTTGTTGTACATTTACTTAAGTTAAAACTCCACGGAGAATTTTGGGATCCTGGTTGACGAATTAAAGATTGTAGAAAATTTCAGAACCGTTGAGTCTCCTGCCGCTGAGAACGAAGAGTATCTCGTAGCGGGTCTTGAAGTGCTGCTTAAGAGTGCCGGAACCAAACTGATAACGACCGGACCACAAAGCAGGCTGCAGCTCTGACGCTTGGCCGGACGGACACTCGGTTTAACGCACAGCAGTTGCGTTGAACAGCAGCTCAACAGGTTCTGGCACGGAACTACATGGAAAATGAAAACTTCGAACGACATCAGTTTTTTGCGGTTGATAAAAGTTCGAAGCTAATATGGTCTTATGGGGGATGCGAAATTTGAGTACACTCTATCTCCTCATATGATCGAATGGTATATTTTTAATAGTATTAATATTTACTGATGAACTTTTTATTTCCTTTAATTATTTACTTTGTAAATTTCAGATTTTATTTCCATTAAAATAAACTTAATCTAAGTTGCAGATATTCTGCATAAAACACACTCAATTGCTAAAATTATATAATCTTTCGGTCAATAAAAGGTAACGTTTCGATGTTTAACACATCATCTTCAGGCTGAAAAAACAGAGGAAACGCAGTCACGTTGATAAAAATCCAAATCCAAAGTGCAAGCTACATCTGACCGAATAAAAATAATTTGTAATCACAGCCCTAGAAGACTCAAGAAAAAAAATTTGTACAACAGGATATGAAATTGCAATTGATTAGTTATTGAACGCCAGATATTTGTATGCTCATGGCAACAGAGATAGAGGCAAAATGTACAATCTAGCGGAGGTCCCAAAAGTCTAAGCCGCAGTCCTATTGAATATTTGAAAAACAAAAAATTATCTGTATTTTCGTTGAGGGTAGGCTTAAGTTTATGAATATGCAATGCTTCTATTATTTGAATATGCTGTTTTTTACAACATTGTGTAAATTCTCCGTATTTGAATATAGGTCTTCATTTGAGGGCTTACAACTATAGTCGATACGGTCATGATTACAAATGGAACCTTGATATTAATGAGCAGTTAATGTTTGCTTCAAGGTCATTCTACCCATGCAAACGAAACATTTATTGAGAGAAATTTAATCTCTCCTGTTAAATTTGAACTGATATATATCACATTGTCTCGGTCTAAGTCACTGACCCTGGATCTGAAAATTCTATTACTGACTAAGAGATCACTGAATACACACAAACTTTTGACGTTCATCGATTTTATAATTATTATGCATTCTGTTATATTATGTTTTAAGTTTGTAATCATTATGCGCATCTTATAGAGTATTATAAAATCCTTTGTGAACCCCGTAGATTCAGATATGGCAATCAAAGTTTGTGCGCATTACAAAATCGCAAAATCAGTCAACGTTTAGTAAGAAATGAAATTTTCAGACCCACCTCCGAGACTACTTCATTAAATGTAAGTGGATTAAATCATCCACTTACAATTACAGACGTGTGACGAAATTAATGTTATGGCGGCTCGTGGTTGTAAATACCCAGCGGATTCCTCCTGAAACGCGTGCGAAGAATTCGCCGCAAAGAGGGCGAAAAAACACCACCTGGACAGTTCCACCCGTGCAAAAGAAGCCCATCATGCCTACTTCGACATGCCAGTTGCATGGTGGCTAAGATAAACGCTGAGCACCAATGTCATCTGCGAATACTGCCGCCGTACTCTTGAAGGTTGGTTTAGAGGAGAGAAGAAGACAATACGTTTCGTTACCCCCGTGTCTAGCGTGAGCCTGCCTTCAGATCATCTCACGAACTGTTATTTCTGTATGGTGGACCCAACAAAACGAAGAAAGGGAAGAATGCGCTTTCCATTGAATACCCTGATATTTTGTCGTTTATCCTCAATAACACAATGGACCTACCTGTGCCACAGCCTGCATGGAAAGATCAATCTCGTGCAGCAAAAGCAAGCTATGATGATTCTGAGGAGCGAGGGTCATCATAGGAAGGATTCTGAGGAGCAAAGGAGGAGCAATCAGCTGTGCGCCGTCGATCCCGGGGGGCTGGTGAAATGCGCCCTTGCTACCCCAAACAAGAGGACATCAAGGACCTCATAAGAGAAATTATATACCTTGACAAAGTCCAGCGCCTAGCTGCTCATTTCCAGACTGAAGCAGTGGGATTTGCTAGACGGCAGCGTTCAAAATAATTTCTAGAGGTAGCGGTATCGCCGTTTTCAGTGTTTTCCACTCTTAGAGATGGGTTGACAGTATACTGTCATGATATTAGAGGACTCTTCGACGCTGTAGGCATTTCCTGCTACGCTTCTGACTGGCAGCTCTTCATCGACAGTCCATCTAAAAGACTGAAGGCTGTTTTACTGAACAACACAAATCAGTGACCCTTGATTCCTCTTGATTCTTCCTGAAGTACGAACGATTCTGCTGGGCGGTTATTGGTGATTTAATGATTGTGACCTTCTTGATGGGCTTCAGGGAGGCTTCAACAAGTTTCCTTATAGATGGAGCTGGACTCCGAAAAGTTTTCGATTTGTTTTTTTCTCAATTTGAGTAAATATGACTTGTTTTATTAGCATTTTCTTCGCTTTTAAATTTCTGTTTCCTTGGTATTTGTGTCTCTCAGATAGTCTAAATACAGCCCTTCACTACGAGAAGAGCAAGTGGCCCCTCAGGACCCAACCTCTTGAGGTTGAGACCCATAACGTGAAGCAAGAACCGCTGGTGGAGCCAACGAAAATACTGATGCCACCCTCACACATAAAATTGGGCCTCATTAATTAATGTGCCCTCTAGTTGAGCAGCTTGTTGACTCCGACAGCTCCTTACCTATTTATTGGTTCTTTATGCAAGAATCCTTGAGTAGGAACTCACCGTTGTCATAAATTACCCGATCCCTTACCTTCAAATTAAATGGTACTCTCCTCTTTTTTCTCTTTCCTCCTTTATCCTTTCCTCTTTTCTCCCTTTCTTGCGCTTGCGGAGGTTCAAATTAAGTTTACTGATCTAATCTAGTAAAAATATTTGTTCATAACATCAACAAGAATATGAAGTAGAGAAACTGCGTCCTTAGAAACTTTAAATCGATATGTCTTTTGCCATTATGATTCTATTTTTTTTGTGCTTCAATGCAGGTGGGAACCTCTGAAGCGTTTAGTGGAACAAGGTAGAAAAAATGGTTTTTTGAGTTGTAGTCTGCTAAGTAGCGTAAGTGGCTTGTAGAGTATTTGTAATTTGCTCGGTGATTTATTTTCCTATATTAACAAAGTAATTACTGAATGTACATGCGATTTCTTCCACATCACGTTGGCTTACAGTATCAATAAAACTATTTTTACAGTATTTTTGGGTCTATTTTATAAACACTTCACAAAACTGAACATACTTTTGCTTCAATCATGAACCGGGTATATTTTTCAGCAAAATTCCTTTTTTGGACGCTCTAATATCGCAGATTAAAAAATTTCTTCGATGCACCTAGATCGAATTTCTTTCTTAACGGTGTGAGTGTTCTGTAGCCAGGGCTGTTGCATATCATTCCGCGTGACTTCTCGCGGTATGATTTGATTTTTTTATGTATGTTAAAATGATGCCTAATGCGGTTTAGGCTAATGTCCGCGAGTCTTTTACCTGTACATATTGTGAGTTAGTGAATTTACTCAGAGGTTGAGAAAGTCTTAATTAAAATTGAATTTTGTTCACAATGGTCATTATATTTTACTAGGAAGGTGGTAAAATTATCTGATACTTTTAAAATCAAGATTCCCGTGAAAATATTTGTTATATGAACTGACACTCCCTCCGGTCGGAAATAGTTGGTCCATATCGATGTTGAAGGTGGTCGGAAATATTTGCTCCAAAACAATTGTAAACCCTTAAGAAAGGATTCTTGTAAAACTACTGATTATCACAAAAAGATAAGCTTTATTCCGTAATTCAGTACATGAAACTGACAATGTATATACATCAATGTATAATATTCTTACTACGATATTTCATCAAAAACAAACGCTATATTGATTGCAATTGAATACTTGAAATTGATAATTTGTCAACAGTGGCAACATATTTGCCATTGTATTTAATTAACATTTATTAAATTGTTCTTCAATTTTTCTGAGATCTGAATTGAATTTTGAAAAAAAAAATTCTTTCTTGTTGTACTTTCGACAGATGTTGAAGCCTGTAATTGTTGCCAAAGCCAGCCAAAGTAATCTTTTCCATTGACTGCTGAAAAGTAAGAAAAATGTAGTTCAATGTTGATCTCTGTAATTCCTCAATGCAATCTGTCACTGTTTCCATTAATAATTCATCAATGTTACATGGCGCTTTTTAATGTTGAAAGAATTGGATTGAATTGAAATAGTCGAGGAGCTGTAGATCTCTGCAGGAGTCCCTGCAATACTGCACTCCTCTCAGAATCTGTGAAATTTTTTGTCTGTCGGCTATGCAAGGTCTGGACAAAATAATGGAAACACCTAACATTTTGGCATCATAAGCTTTGAACATGTTTAAAAAATTAAAAAGCAAATTATTTGAATTTTTATGTTTTTCATTTTTGTTATTTAATTTGGGTATTTATGATAACTGTATTATACAGGTGTTAAAAAAAACGTTGGTTATAATTTATAAAAATGGCTGACCTCTCGGACTTTCAAAGGGGCGAAATTGATATTGTTGGTGCTCGTGTGGCAGGCGCTAGTGTAACAGATACTGCCCGAATGCTTGACGTTTCAAAAGGTACTGTTTCAAAAGTAATGACTGCCTTTGAAAGAGATGGAAAAATGTTCTCAGCAAAGCACTGGTCCGGGCGAAAAGTTAAGTTGTATGAAAGAGACCGTCGGACTCTAAATCGAATTCTTAGAGGATCACAAGACCACGGCTCCTAAAATCGCTGCAGAGCTCAGTGAACAGCTACAGAACCCACTTTCCACAAAAACTGTTCGTCGGGAGCTGCACAAATGTGGATTCTACGGAAGAGCTGCAATCAAAGACTAGGTTTGTCGAAGTGTTTCCATTATTTTGTCCAACCCCATTATGTATCGTATGATCTTTATTTGCCATATCCTACGGGTAATTTAAGAACTTGTAAATATTATCTGAGAAAGGAAAAAGAAACAATTACATTAACGGTACCCTATTATTCATTAAATGTTAAAGTTTGCGTTCAACACCGGTGCACGATCGTCTACTGTACCTAAAACAGAAGTTCGTTGAAAAACACTAAAGCGCGGAGAGTTTCCTCCTTGTGTAGCAAATATTTCCGATCGGATCTATTAGCGAGGCTGAGTCAGTGAAGACTTTAGTCGGCTTGATTACACTGGTCAACAACCAAAATGCTTCGGAGACCAAAGTAGCATTTTCCATGTAATTTTAGGTTGCTGGTAACAAATATCATGGTTAAAATTGTTTGGTAGCTATACTTTTCGAGATACGCCTACATGTCTCAACACGTTCCTACAGGCTGGCGGACGTGTATATTACTCACTCCGGTCAGTCTCTCTGCCCTCAGTATTGTTTCATCAGCACAGAAGGTATTTGTTTAACCTATTTTCAGCGTCAAGCAAAAAGGCAGAGAGTAGATATGGATTAGAGTTTAAAACATTATAACATGTACTGTATGTTAAAATATATTAATCAAATATTGCACGCCTCGTATCTTTGAACCTGTAGCCAAAACAAATTTATCAACGTGATGTTTAGATTCATTGAATGAAAATACATAAGAATCAACTAATATCATTCAAGAAGCACACAACTTTTTAAAATTTGATGTCCAGTGTTATCAGAGGAAGGAGGAAAATTAACTTCGACCAAATGTAATAAATTTAGGATAGTTTATCAATGTTCCTTGTTTACGTCTAGATTGAAGCTTAAAGTAAAGAAACGTCTAAATTAAAGGTATTTAAATTGTAATTGAAGGGTTTGTTTCAATATTGGGGTCAAGTTATTCAGTTCAGTAATGAGATTTTTCAGATTTTCAGAAGTTAGTCTGTAAATTATAACAATGAGAGAAGATCAATTGTTATTTTGGCTTTAATGAAGAACCTCAATATGCAGTCAAGGTTAACCGTTTTTTAGGAATGATTTTTGTTTTAACCCTACACGACTCGGGACTCTGAATTTAACTACTAAATGTTAAATCACATAAAATCAATTCAAGCTCATGGGGGCTATCATTTGCAATGGACAAAAATGAGGTTTGGCCAAGATTGGTGGTTATTTTTGTCTGAGAAGCGTTTTTTCTCGTGCTAGGCAAATTGCCAACGATTAGGTACAGCGGAATAATATCGTGGAAGATTCGAAAATTATCGAAAAATCGGTATAGTGGTCTGTTAGGCGGAGTCTGCGTTGAATGTGGTTACACCATATTTGGTGTTAATGCACCTAAACCTTTGTTGCTTTGCATGCTTACCTTAATAGCTCTACCATTCTGACAGCTCTCAGTAAAGTGTTATGCTTACTTCGAAATCGAAATTTAATTCATTAACTGTGTCGTTGATTCCGCCTATTTTTAGGGTGTAGTAACCAGCAATTATTCCATCAATGGAGAGACAGGTTTTTTCAATATTTTTGCTGAAGTGTTTTGAATTGTTAGGGATGAGTAGTGCTCAAAGGTCCTACAGGTCAGGAGACAGTGACTCAAAGTGATTTAGGTTAGGGTCAATATTCGGAAACATTTTATTTCACTCGAACATCGTCTGATGCAACTCAATGAAAAACCAAGGAAATAGTAATAATAAGAAAGATTATAATTATAGAGTTCATAGTCAAAATATGAATAAAGTGAGATGTAACAGCTAAACTAGGGCATTGATTTTCGTGTTTTTTCACTGGTTTAACTGTAGTTTCTTCTCTCATGGAGTGCCAGAACAGGCTTACTCTTGTGAGCTCGGTACAGAGTTCCGGGTTCAGAAATTCGTGTTCATACTTAAACGTCCAAATGACCTTGAAGGTCATTTGGATGGAGTCTTACCGGTTGTTCGCGATCTGTGATAAGAGTTTTCCCCCTGTCAACCAGCATTTTGGTGATAATTTCACAACTCAGATTTTTATTGTGTAGAGATGCATATGCCATTCATCCTTTTTTGGGACCGACTAGTCGCTCCTCTTATGCGTGGATAACATTCGCTCCGGTACTTTTTCTTCTGTTTACAAGAAGAAATTTTGCGTTACTGTCGCTTGGGTCTTTATTTATTGGTCTCATCAGTTGTATATTTAGTTGTCGATTACCCGACAGTTCTTGATCTGAAGTTTCATCTGTAACATTTTCTGTTATCGATTGCCTGTTTTGTAGTGTGAGATTTGAATGCTCGTGAGTATATTATGTTATGACAGCATCATCTAGGTAGTAAATTTCACGAATTAATCCAATTATGTTGAAAACATTTTGGCTTGCGTAACAAAATCTTTTTCATGTTTCTGACTCCGGTAAACTCTTTTGTACCAGTATTATCAGAGTGGGAAATATCAAAAATTTGTGTTGTGGGAATACATTATGTTTTCCCCGAGCTCATTGATTGACATTCTAGTAAAAACGTAGGAGTAAAAGGATAGTTCCGTAAATCGACCTCATAGTCTAAGGTGCAGAATGATTTTGATACAACCACTTTACTTTACACATTAATTCCCAAAACCGCAAGTTCTGAGCTCATATTTCAATGGAAATACGCTAATTGGAGTGTTTTCAACAATGCATCATCACTGGCGTTATGTTTTTCTCAACTTGTATTTAAATGCATTATAAAACATAGATTCCGCAGATTACGCAACAAAGGAAATATATTTTTCAAACTATTCCCTCAATTATCTGCTTCGACTACTGACATGGATATTACGATACCCATGTGTGTATATCAACTAAGGATCCTTACGTTAAGATATTTTAAAAACTTATGAGGTTTTTTGTATCATCTTCAATCGAAATGACAAATTTTTCTATCTTTTTTCTTTCTTTCTGAGGTATACTCAAAGTTTGTGAAATTAGAAGTCTTAGTCGAAATGTGCACTTTTTCCGTCATTACAAATGATGAGGCTTCATTTTCAGCACTGCTTTCTGCATTCAACTCCGTCATCGTGGTGGACTCGTGGGCTTTAAGTTTTTACGTGGCGGTTTGCTTCTATGGGGATATTTCCTGAGGCTGAGGTGAACTTTTGTTGAGAAAGGTTGGTCTACATTTCATTTTCTAATGCTTGATGTGAGCTTCTCCGGGTTTATACGAAAGTAGATTTTCATTCTTCCAAAGCCGGTTTCGGTAACTTTTCGAAGCGTACTACCATGTTGTTTGACTTATATGTGCAATTCATTACATTTATTGAAAGATCTACATGTTCTTTTCATTTTTGAAAGTAAATTTTGAGTTCAGTCTTGAACTCTCGCAGCATTTCAGGAAAGTTTTTTACTGCTTCAATTGACTTTTAAATGAGTAATCATATGAGTCACGCAAGCTAACACTGGGCAGAGCGAATAAATTAAAATTGACAAAATTTATCCTCATGAAATTATTGTTCAACAGTGCGAACGATTCCTTTCATTCAACAATGTTTTTTTTTGCACAAAATTTTGCCTCAGATTTATTCAGCACATCAACAAAGCTAGAACTCCTTCGCCCATGCGAAATTATAAATTGCATGTAATACGATAACAAAAGCGAAAAACAAAGAATAGTTCAGGTATCTTTTTTACATATTAAAATAAAAAATGGAGTTTGATATGATGTATTATACACTGTATGTAATACGTTAAATTGTATGCATAATATGTATTTTACATATGTTGGCTATATTATGCAATGCATATATTATTCATTGTGTATCAAACAATATATGATACAGCTAAATGTAAAAATTATTAAAAATTATTGTAAACGCTCTACCTGCTACGAAAGCTCATAGAAATTGACTAAGAATGTTGTAATTGAAAAATCTCGCTTCACAGTCAATGAAACAGTTTCAGGAATGGGCCAACAACTCTACAGTGAGCTGTCTTATTATGCATATGTATACAAAATACCCTTTGAAACATTAAACAAAACTGGATTGTTCACTTTCTATTTCCGTACTCAAGTAAAATATATTTTTGCAATCTAAGGCTTAGTTCAAGTTTTTGATCAAGGAATCACTAGCCGATATTCAAAATACATCAATACAAAAAAGAAACAAATGAAGAATTTAAAAAGATATTGTGATTCAACATCTAATTTGTTTAAATGCGATGAACAAAGGAAATAAAAACGTCTTATAGCAGTTTCACATGATAGCGTGCAAACAAATTAATTTGATGAGCATTTGCCCTCATTTAAAATAAATAAATATCTGTATTACCTGTTGCTAGTACTTCTTTCAAAATTTGATTTCATGTAGAAAGTTTTCAGATATAAATGTTTTATTTATGCCCGCAATAGTGTTTCATCTCTACTTTTGAATGAATGTGATTCAGTTCTTTCTCCGTAGGAATTCGTTGTTGCTTCTGAGAAGTTGCAAGAATTGTTTATTTTTCATTTTTGAAGGAAGCTTGAAAGAATCCATGAACCCAGAAGTGCACCTCGCAATGGTTCATTTTACTCGAGATAAAAACTGGTTGGTCTATGGAAATAGAACTTATTCTTGCCACCAGCCATGGGCTTTCTCCCACACTTTATAGCATAAGATTGTGCAAAATCAAAATTTCAGTAACTGAATATAAATTTCTTCCATTCGGTATCTCGCTCTCAGTTTGGATGAAAGTATCAACATGTGTAAAATCAGAAAACGCATATCTGCATCCGGGTACCGTTCTCCATGTGTGGGTACTGTTCAGTGGCCGCAGAGAAAAACATGCATGTAGGATTTTTAAACGTAAAACTCAAATTATGTCCTTTACTGCACGTTCATATAATCAATAGAAGAAATAAATCAAATCCTAACCCCATAACCACCAGGGGCCCTACCACCGTCTCATTGTCAGGATGCGTCACGCTTTTGTCATTTTGCCAGCGTTACGCGAGTCTTACAGTTTGGACAAAATAATAAAACACGTTCTTTAAATCGCCAGATTTCACATTTTTAAGCCACGTACAAATACGAAAATTAGACTATAGATAAACAATAGTATAAAAAAGTTCGTAATATGTCTAAACCCCACAAATAATTATTAGGAAAAATATTTAGGAACTTATATAATAAATACATGAACGAAAGTTTACAACACTCAACTTTTTTCTCCATATTATACATTAAAACTATTTCAGGATAATTCCAAAATGTTTTAATACATTCTACTATTTGGTAACCGAACTTTCGTCAGTATTCATCTCCAATAACGTGTCATTGGTACAGGAGCTCACGTTCTGGAGGGCCGCAAGCATGGGTAAGAATAAGGACATCAGCCAAGACCTTTTTCGAACGTATTGTGGAGCTCCATAATGAAGGTTTTGATTTCGGAAGACATGTGCACAACTGTGAATCCCTATCCTATAGCCTCGGTTGGAACTATGATAAGTAAGTTTAAATGCCGCAATACGACTCCCAGCAAGCCTCGAACTGGACGTCCACGGAAGATTAACGACTGTGCTGTTCGAAAACTGGTCCGAACAGTAGTGCAGAGGCCTCGAACCCCTCGAGAAGAATTGAAGGATGATCTCAAGGCATCTGCTAACGGAGCCAGCAAACACACGATCAGTTTGGCACTACTCCGTGAAGGTCTTCGCTCCCGCACCCTTCGTCGGACACCTCTTCTCCAGAAGCGTCACGTCAAAGCCAGGCTGAAGCATGCCAACGATCATTTAAACAAGCCAGCAGCGTTTTAAAACTCAGTACTGTGGTCTGGTGAAACCAAAATCAAACTATTTGGGAAAAACAGCACAAACCATGATAGGAGGCAACAAAACGCAGAGTATCCCACTGAAGTGCGCAATACCCACGGTTAAGTTTGGAGGTGTGGGGACGATTCAGCTCATCAGGGGTAGGTAAACTTCACATCTTTGAAGGATCCATGAATGGCAGGAAATTTGGTGAAATATTGGAAGAGCAACTCATACCTTCAGCTCGTTTGTTAAAATTGAAACGTGGATGGAACTTTCAAGAAGACAATGGTCCAAAGAATACTGCAAAAAAATATGGAATGGCTGAGTTTGAAGAAGATAAACATTTTAGAATTGTCAAGTCAATCCCCGGACATGAATCCGATCGAAAACTTGCGGAGGGAATTGAAATTAAAGATTCAGAAGAGAGGTCCCAATAGCATCACTGAACTCAAAGAAATTTGCATTGAAGAATGTAATAAGATTACACCCGAAACTTGTAGAAAGCTGGTATAGTAAACTACTCTAAACGTCTCGAAGCCATAATTATTAATAACAGCTATGCAATGAAGTATTAATGTAAGTATATTCTGAAATGTGTTGTAAGCTTATGTTCACGGATTCGTTATACCTGTTCCTTTGTATATTTTCTATTAAATATTTGTGAAATTTAGATATTTTACTAACCATTATATACTATTGTTTATAAATTGTCCCGTTTTTATAATTGTACGTGGTTTAGAAATCTGGATTAAATTTATTAAATTAAATAAATTTAGATTACATCTGGCGATTTCATCATTTTACTCCTCACTGTATGTGAGCGCAATACATGAGGCGAACGCACCATCAGAACCTCTCCTATCTAAGCTAACTGGTTTTGGTCCCTAAACAGTATTTTTTGCCAATGCTCTGATTCGTAAACGATATTTCTTGTGTAAATCATGCTGAGTTTTCTTGGTAGCCTCGGTGAGCAAAAGATTGTTGGCAGCACGCCACACTGGAATTTTCAAATTCTTCCACTGCTAGTGACTGATCGTTTCACAGCGTTGTTCTTAATGAGACAGAATGTTTTTTTTATAGATTCACTCTTGTTATGGCTGGGTTTGATATCACTTCTAGTTTAAGAGCCATGTCAGAGTGAAGATAATCTTCTTTGGGACCCCAGAGCCCAGCTTATGGAGTTCGTACTACCTTCAATATTATTCCTAAATTTACGTAATTATTGTCATCTGCAGGTGTGTAGTCACACTCGACATTTTCTACTGAAGCAGGGTGCGAGCTAGGTCCTTATTGCGAGTAAAGTTTGGTACAAGTTAACTAATCTTTCGTTGGCTAGTTATGAAACGTCATTATTGACGATGATGCCTAAAACATAGCACTGAAGCGTAGCATGTGGAAAATTACCCTCACCGAGCTCAGCCAGCTCACTGAAGTGCAGTGCGAAGGAAAATAGTGCATCGAGGTTTATTCTGGTGAACTACTTAATTAATATCACTTTCAATTAGACGTCTATGACGTTGCTTGTTTTTTTCAAATATCAGGGTTAGGATTTTGCAGTGAAATTGAAGAGTATTAATGTCAACATATTTCGGATCGGAGGTAAAAGTCAAAGAGAACTTGCGCATTCAATCTATAGAAACATTTTAATTGAATTTCAAGAATACTCTTCCTAATGGTGAGCCAAACCATACTGGACTTTGCAGTGTTGATGTCTTAACGACTAAAACACAAGGATGAAGTTTGAAATTACTTACTCATGCTGATTGTTCACTTTCAGACAGACACCAGCACTACTAGAAAAAATTTAATCCGCTATATATGCCTTTTTAAAATATTTGCTCTAATCGGCGTAGATGATGTACAGAAATCAAATTTTAACCTCAATGGCTTCAGACATCTTGGCTCGTTCCGAGAATCCCATATCATTTCCGTTCCGAGAATCCCACCTCAGGATACGAAGTAGGAAATTATTTTGTTGTCAAGGTTTTGTACAGAAAATTGACAGTATTTCCTGTATTTGTAATCTATTGCCACCTTTCTCTGCTGTTGAACTTAATTTTAAGACCAAATTTAATTAATACTAAACTGTGAGTAAAACGCCAGAACCTGATTTCAATCTTAGTTAGATAATTTAGTAAATTTATTAATTTAATAAGTAACAATCTATCCAACTCAGCTCTATCGGTGGCTTGTTTTCGGTTTTAGAACTGTAGTCTACCTGTCTCTGAATACAACGTAATGAACGCACCATTCGAGAGAAACCGCACTTACCTCACCAATTTTCTGGACGGCCAGACAGATCGCCTCCAACCTCTAACCAGCCTACTTCACTTATCTACAGAATTATTTTTTCGTTTAAAAAGCCTACGCTGTCTTCACATGCAAAACCTGCGGAACTTCCCCTGCAACCAACTCAGGGGCGCTGGTCCTTTCCGTCCGCTGCGCTCCACTTCTACCGATGAACGTGCAGACGTGAGACGAGAGGCTGAGGCGCCTTCCTTGCTGCTGCACGCACCGCTCACTCGTCTACTAGCCTGACTTCCATTCGCAGCATGTCCTGAGGCTACGGGTTCTTTGGAGGTTCTTTGTAGTTTCATGACTAGTTACTTGCCGTTCAGCGAGATGGGTATTTTAGACGAATTTTTCCCCATGCATTCTAAAAACTAAAACTATAACATATAACTAAAACTATAAGCAAGATATTTACCACTAAAACGATAATCGTTCGAGGTTCAAGGATCTGAGATCTGTAACCATTGATGTATTCCAGATCTAGATCAGGAGGCGGCCTCTTAGGAAGCCAATACTGATATTAGTGATGTGTTGCTTCGCATCTTATGGAGCTCAAAAACATTAAATGAAGGGTAGATGAAAGAAGTGGGAGAAAACTCTCTGTGATTCCAAATGTATTTCAGTATGAAATAGTAACCGAAGAACGACAATGAAAGAACTAACAAACAACACGCATGCTAGCGCTGGAGGCGAATCAAACCATAAAAATATGATGGCATGCGTGTACAAGGGGAACAAATAACACGATGGCACATCTGAAGATAACAGGAAACTAATTTTCTCAACCACTCTAATGTGGTTGAGTTGATACAGCTAAATAACATAGGCAAAAATTTTTTCACTTCCCAGCTAGAGCTCGTAATTTGCTTGATTTATTACCGAGACTGGAAGAAGGTGTGTGTCAAGATGTATCAATAGTTTCACTCGCACCTCAATAAAAAACGGATTCTAATTGGTCAATGCTGAGACGACTGAAAGAGGATTCTCGAAATAGCTAGCGCATCGGCAGGCATACGACAGCTCAGGTCCAACTGAGAACAAAAAAAAGAGGATGTTGGTCCAAAATATGGGCTATACCGTTTGTTGAACAACTAGTCGGATCATGGCAGCACCCGATCTGTACAATGCCAATAACACTTCCTATACAGTGGGTAGCAAAAGTATTGACACATTGGTTTTTCACGTTTTTCTCAAAAAAAAAATCGAGTCAGTCTTAGTGAAACCTACTCTCAATATCTGAATAAACTTCGTCTATCCAAAATTAGAAAGGAAATTAGAGAATATTTTCTTGTCAAGCTTTTCTAAAAAAATTAGCCACATGCAAAAGTATTTAACACACTTGAAAGCGCCATGATTAGGTGCAATATTTTAATCTATCAAAGAGCAGCATGACCAAACCGGCTCATGGCTCTAAATCCCTTAACTGCTAGCAGCTCTGAGACTGAGGAGTTGTTTACCTCTCAATAATTATTAATACTTATTTAAAATGGCGAAACAAAAGAATTGTTCAATGATTTGTGTCAAAAAATAGCAAAGGGGACTGGAAAATAGCTTCAGAATTGAATTACCTGGCGAATTTAGTTGAGGCTGTCGTTAAAAAGTGGAAAAAAATTTATTCTACTGAAAATATTCAAAGGCGTGGTCGACCGCGTAAATAAACTGGTTTTAGTGTTCGATGCATTGCTCGTACTGTAATGAAAAACCCATTTTTGACTCGTTCAGAAATTCAGAAGGATCTAAAGAATGGTGGTACTAAAAGTCAGGAAGGGTGCAATCCAGATATTGTTGAATCGTAGTGGCCTAAACTTTAGATCAGCAAATAATACTCCATTGCTAAAACGTTAACATGTGGAAGATAGTTTGATATTTGTTGTATCAATATCAACGTGAATCGGATGACTTTTGGATTACAGTAATTTGGCCAGATGAAACAAAAATTGAGGTATTCGATAGAAAATTATGGAATCGGTTTCGAGGCTGTTAACAGAGGATTCGCAACTTAATATTAGTTAAGGGTGTTAAATGATTTTGCTTATAGTTGATTTTGTTTATTCTCTGTAAAATTTTGACTACCAAATGTTTCTTAATTTCCATTCAAATTTTAGATAGACACAGTTTATTGAAATGTTGAGTACAAGTTTCAATAAAATCCACTTGATATTCCTTGAGAATATGCGTTAACCCAATGGGTCAAGTACTTATGCTACCCCCGATATGAATACTGTTTGAATTTTAGGGATCCAGACTCACGATTATTTACCAATGAAGAGTTAGACAAACCTTGAGAACATCAACGCTACACCTCCCCGAAGTCAGTGACATCCAAAGAATACGTAAAAAAAATCAGTCACGTGGCCTAATGCGAAAGACCTATCGAGGGACAAAAAACAAATTAGAGATCAGCAACTAGCGATAACCTACAGAAGATCGTGAGCATAGACAGACTCATTCCCTTATATTGATTATCGGGCAACCAATGTACAAAATTATTTATCTAGAAATATGTAATTTCCTTGCCCACCCATATAATCAATTTAAGGGATGTAAATGATTCTTGAAGTAGACTATCTAGATGGGCAAGGAAATAACGTGTGTTTTACGTGTGTTTGATTGTAAAAGTACAGCCTTGTGCTCGCATTTATTGAGTGAGAATGAGCCCTTTGAGGTAGTATTTCTAACACACAGCTGCAGCTCCGTATTTATTCGTCCGTCCCCAATAATTGTGAACTGTGCTGCCCACTGCAGGATCAGTAACACTGTCGCAGGCGTCCGTTGGACGCTAAACCTTGTGGTTAGGAGGGCCTCATCTATTTCTATTTCTACTTCGTGGAAAAAGTCGATGTAGCGTACGGCCAACTTCCTACGAGGGTGTCTATGTGTTTGTTCCATGTCGTTTTGCTTCAAGTATCATCAAGATGCGTACGGCTTCTTTCACCAGCGTAACTAAATGTTCCACCGCAAAAATGTTGCGTTCTTGTGCAATATGAACGTAGATTAAGTTTCTCAAGTTTCAAGTTTCTCTGTAACCAATGTCTTGACTGAAGGTGACGAGGGCGGTCCTCAATGAATGACCATAAAAGAAATAAAGGCAATTTTGGTGATAAATATAATGACTTACTTCCTCTAAACACTTTGACCGCAATTGATTAAACTGAAGTCCAACATTCAACTCGAATAACAAGTCAACTGTAGCAGGCAATTTTGAAAATAGCACACATTTACTGGATCATACTTTCATGTAGCTATAATATAAGTATTTATGAAAATAAAAGCTTGTAAAAACTGGTTGATCAGCAGCATTATAAAAATTCCCTCTGTAACATGCGCCGCGCGCAGTCAAAAAGATGTGGTTAACACAAAAAGCGTTCAGCTCCGCGATATCACGAGCATCTCGCAGCCATTCAGTGTTTGTATGAGGTAATGTTCCTTCATTACTAATGTATCTCTATTTACGACTTTTCATTACATTATTTAATACTTTTACAAACAGTTAACGAAAAACAAAATTCAACATTTATATTGAAATGATTTGCGGTCTATGCTAAAATGGACGCTTCGAACGAATGTATGCAGAACATTAAAAACTACTGCCAAGAAAATTGGGCACTTTCTTAAACACGATGAGAGAAGTTTTTACAACAGTGATTCCAAAGAAAGCTACCGTACTCCTAGAGCTAAATCCAACCAAAGAAAAAATGGCCAGAAGCACTGCGGGACGGAATTGAAATGTAAATGACCAAGCGGTCCCTAAAGCTTCGGTTGACCAACTAAAAGGAAGGGATGCGCGCTCTGCATGTCAGTAATATAAGGCTTGATCTTAAAGCGTGAAAAACGATTCGAAAATTCTGAGTTTTTCCCACTTTAAAATACTTTCGTGAGGAATCAGAGCAGTTGAAACGTTAAATGATATCATTAATATCGTCTTTCCTCCCTCGTGTATCTCTCCAAGTTGTGTTAGTTTCCAGTCTCCGTTCTAGTCTTTTCTACAAATGTAGTCGTGCACAGTGTGTGTCGACGTATGCCAGTTCAACTGCGTGTATATACATTACTTGTCAGGTAATCGGAACACGTCGAAGTAAGTTCGGTATAGTTCTACAGCCTGGCTTTGTCATTTGCCACTCTCTCCCATAAGATACCGTGTAGAGAATCTGTGCGATGTAAGAATCTTTTTGTAATGCAACAAAACCCTAAATTTTGGAATGTCATTCCAAGCTAAGATTAAACCCAATTTGAAAGAAATGCAGTTTGCCCATCTCTTGATTTTGGTTGGTCAACTGTAGCTTTGGGAGAGCGCTCGGTCATTTAATTACGTTCCGCTGAACTTTCCATCGTTTTCTCTCTACTTGTGCTTGAGTCCGTAACTATTTGGTGGTATTCTTGGAATGTCTGTTATAGAAACATCTCTTGTCATGAATTAAAATGTGTAATTATCTAGTCAATATTCATTCAATTATTCTCTCTATACTGCGCCGATCTTACAGCTGATAATGGGTTGAAGCAAGAAAAGTTCACGTGTGTATTGACCGCTCACAATTTTTTCAAATATCAGTGCTTTGGTTTGACACTTACTTTATTGCATGAGCTTGCTCCTGAAGCAAAATCTCCCTCAGTTAATATTTTTTGAGCGCATGGTCAATTGTATTCAGATGGTCGAAGGTTTCTTAGTTTAGTCGTGGCTGCGAGGCTTTTACGTGTGTTTATTTAGTAGTTATTGGCTTGGTTTCAGGTAATGCAGATCCTGTCTCTCGCAGCTGCTTGGTCTCTCGCAGCTGCTTGAGCACTAGAGCATTTTTTTTTTATCCACTTGTTGCAGAGAAGGCTGTTTTTACTTCACTAAAACTTTAAGTTATTCGCATCGGGTGTGTGCTTCCGAAGTGTAACTTTTAATTGTTGGAGGCAGACTGTTAGCGTGGACGAGTGTTTCTCTGCGGAGTCGGAGGTTGAAAGCGCCTTTCCACAAGGCTCGGTACAAGAACAGTTTCTGTTTGTGATCCATTTCTCAGACATGGATTCCGCGGTTTAACACTCGCGCGAAGCATCTTCACCAATGATGCAAAGACGCTAGAGGATATATCTGCCGAAGAGGACTGTTATAAGCACCAAACACATCTCCGGCTCATTCAATCTTGGGAAACTTAATTAAGCAAGGAAATATACAATACATTTCAGGAAGAACAAGTTTTGGCTATTTGTATGTGGCCTCTATTCAGGTACCTCTATCTCCTTTAAGACCAAAAATGGATCACTGATTGTGCAAAGGAATCCCAAATTAACCTTGTAGCATAGATTGACATTTGTGAGAGGTTCACCTCGCACATTTACTCAGAATTGAATGAGTGCAAACCCCAAATGATGTTGGTCTGGAGAACTTATAGTACTGAAGACCTACTGTATAATCGATCCTGACCTCGTACCAGGCCCAGATTCTTTACACCGCAAAATTTTTCGCTCTAATGAAGCACTGCATTAGAAAGCTGGAATTTGCAAAGGTCCTTCACTCTACACTGAAAAATCTGAACTGCTGAGAGAGGCTTGCGGATATTTTACTGCTCTCTCTACAGTGTTATTAAGTCATTTAGTGCAATTTAGTGCAATATTTAGTCATTTATGGTCCTCAGCTATTCAACGGCAGTTCGATGGAGCTTAGGACAATTCCAGATACAGTAGAGTTGCTGGCAACCGTACTCATACATGTCCGGAAGTCAAGTTATTCCAGTTGTCAAGTCATCCGCCTGAAGATAGGAAAATTAAAGGTTTATTGAAAAGTAAATTACTTTATTGTAAGTAAGGTTTGTAGGAACACTACAAACATAGGAACATTTGCAAGAATTACATGTTCACATTAAAAAACAAAGCATCATGTGTAATTAGACTAAACCAAGGAATAACACACGTTAAATTAATGTTTCTACGATTGTAATACATATCAGCTTCATTGTACTGTAAGTAATGTTGCCTTTATTATTATTCATCTGTATTATCGTTCATTGCCTCCTTGAAAACATGGTAAACAATTCTAATAATATTCGTCAGATGTCCAGTTGTCATGTGAGTCCGGTTGTCAAGTGTCCGGTTGTTAAGAACTATACTGTATATTCAAATCCAACTTAAACAAGTTTTTGGGCCAGACACCCGTCACATCACTTGAACACCCCTTTCATCTACCACCTGTTGGGAATAGCATCCTCTGGTAGTTTGGTTTTTGGAGAGGACAAGCAGTCTTGCCCTGCAACAACAGAAAAAAGATCCTACATCCAAGGATTAATGAATTGATAATTTTTTTTGCACACTCGCGTCAAAGCACAAGAACAAGACAAAAACTCTGCCTGGAGCTGGGTCTTGATGTTAACCAGCACAGTTCATCGTTCAGTAACTACTATTGGGGCAGTTCCTTAGAAGCAAACAAATAGCAGATTTACTGAAAAAGAAAGACATGATTTATCCCTATGAATCTGTTGAAAATGGTGAGAATCTATAGTGAGCTACAATATTATGGATAAATAAATATCTAATCGAATAAGCGCATCTGACTGGTGGGAGGCTGTTCTCTGAACGTTCACCATCTGGTTAATCGAGAGCGTTGGTTCTCACGATATCTTCAAATCATTTTTCGTCCGGGCTTCATATTGCACAGCGTATTGTTTGGGAAGACGTACGTTCTACACGCGCCCTAACGTTGGAGCCGATGTTCTGGGTTTACGGTCCTGAAATTTCCGCTGAGCGCCGTAGAATCCTTACCTAGTTGTACCTGTACGTCACGTAGATCACTCTCAATTTTTACGCTTGAGTTTTTATTTTATTTTTAACTCTTCCTTTATTACGTTTCACTAATGCAATATTATTAGTGATTATAGATTTCTAAAGAGATTGTTATGGAATCAAAGCCACTTATTGACATGAGGTTGGAACGAATGAGATAGGAACTTGGCAAGTGAATGTTCTTGGTAACTTCAAAGATTTTAAACTTATATTGTGAATCATGTATTAGGGAATTGGTTTTCAATGCAGAAGTTTTCTTTTCATGACGTACCTACTATTTTTGTTCCTGCTTTAATGTATTATTGAAGAAAAAAACATCGCTGATGTAAAATGGGTTGTCACTATATCAGCTCAAGCTGAGTTTTGGATATTTCATCAGGGACTTTTCTGTTAGTTTAGTACACTGATGTTTAAATGTAGGTAACTATTCAACGGATCGGTCTAGCGAATCTGCAATATGCAATTGATTTCCTTTCAAAATCTGTGTTTAATAACTGTTCTCTTACTGTGTGACACGCTAGGGTACTTTCAGTTGCAAATATTTTCTCCTGTACAATAGCACGCACTGTACTGAGAGCAAAGACAACATCTAAAAAATTAAGAAATAGATACAGACAGGCATGTAGCGGCATTTCCATCGTAATTAAATCGCGGCAAAGAATTGTATCCTAATTAATGTGATTTTCTAGCGGGATGTTGGAACAACTACATGTAATATTTCTCTTCATGAGTATAGTGGTAGTTTTCAGGCCCAACAAATTTTAGCTGTTAACCATAAACCTATGTAAACCTTAGGAATACATCGCCCATAGTCGATTCAACCGGGTTAAGAACACGAAAATAGCATCGATGTGCAATCGTAGGAAATTGTTCTCTTAAAAAAGTACGAAATGATTTTTTTAATAAGTAAACTTAACGCACTTCAATGCATACGGTAAATAAAAGCACGATGTTCGACATTTTCGTTTTAACTGACCTTGAGTGAAAAGATCTTTAGTTGTTAGATTATGAAAGGAAGTTATTAGGGTCAATTAAATAACAATTTAAAGACGGGCTCAAGGTTTGAACGATAGGGTAAAATCCCCTTTTTCTCTTTCATCCAAGAACGAGGAACTCTTTTGTTGATTTTCTAAATGCATAGAGCAGCAACCAAACGGAAAATTAGAGACGTTTTCGAAGAAGAACGATCCTCAAGTGAGTGCCATCGGAATGTGACGATGGGAAATGCTTGTTGGCGTTTCCTGAGAAATTGGCACTCGTTGATCAACTCCTCGCGGGCACTCTTTGGAAAATAAGAAGGATGCTTGAACTCCATTCTGGAGGCCGGAGAAGTTCGTCGTCTTCAGTGTTCAGAAAGGAATAATATTGTCAGCGATATCTCTCGCAACTCGCAGTCCGAGTGGTTGAAATTAGCAGAGGGTTTAATTGAGCATCAACTCCCGGAGATCATGGAGAATGATGTTAGCTTCTCGAAAATAAATGAAATATTATCTGAGGCTAAAGGTTCTAGCACTTGAAGGGTGTTTCACGTTTGATGTAAACACAAAAAGTTAACTTTTACAACCGGGAAAATTTCAAACTCCAGATTTATTTCCTGGCTGTAACCGCAAATCCCATAACCCCCCTCCCCCTCCTCGGTCCACTTCCATTTGTTCGAATTCCAGGCATGGTAAATGGTAAACATGATTTATTATGATTGATTTACAAAGGAAGATTTATACCATTTTATGATGTAAACGAAACCCATGGAGGCGTTGAAGAATGAGTGAGGGTCTTTTGAAAATTTACATTTTATGACTTGCTGCACCTATCGAAGTAACTCTTGCAAGGAATTGTTGAGAATTGTCTCGTGGAAAATGAAAATAACTGGGCAAAATATGTTATAGTCTCATAGAATTTTTTGTTCAATAGGGCATAGCTCATTAGGTGGTATTAATTATTGTTGCATCCTTGAACAGCTTCAGATTTACACGATAGCGAAATTGATTCAACTTCAAAATTTGACAATGGTTTATTCATATTAATTCTGAGAGGGAGCCAGTGAGATTTAAACTTTGTAATATACATACTATCCATTTTCAGCACTTGATGTTCATGTCGCCTGTATATTGCAGCATTAAAATAGGCCATGGAAAATAAGCCCCTCTTTGGGGCTTATTGGGGCTTGTGTGACATCATTTTAATGAAGTGTTTTTCCTATTCACTTCAACATCTGTTGTGTTCTTTTTGAAAACGATTTCAAAACTTATAAATTTCTGAAAATAACCAGAAGAAAACAAAAATACTATACAAGTGAAGCAAAACTCTGATAATTTTATTCTCATGATCGACACGAGAGCCATTAAGTGACAAATTTCTGTTTTTATGCTTCTATCATTTTGAGCTAGCTTAAGGCAAACCAGAAAGCTTAATTGATTGATAGTTTCAAGTACTGAATCATGAGCTACATAGCTAAAACGCCACTTTACCTAGGAAAATTGAAATATTCGTTAATATTCATGAGTGTACTGTATGTATTCAAGTTTTGAAAAAATGTTAGCTTCTTGGCGTACATGGGCCTAGTGCTTATAAGGGCCCAATGGAGTGGTGTACGAACGAGAAGGCGCTTGGATACAGAAACGAGAATTTAATACGTGTGTATGTGTGAATGAAAATACATTTAAAATGCAATCGAAATGGGAATCAAATGAAATCTTGAAACGATAATACTTTTGAAACAAGCTATAGCTCAAACATTAGATAACCAATATTATGAAATGATTCGATTGCCGACTTAAGAATGCACCCAGACGAATACAAATAGTGAATTATTACTTCCTGTCGCGGTAAACTAACGTTGACGCTCATTTGAAAACATGAAACACAGTATTCCGAGGAACAAACTTTCTGCAATAGCAGTGAGGACAGTGTTACATGAACGGAAATCTAATCAGGAAGTCATGTTGAGCTAAATATGCAAGTACTTCATTTAGAATTCCTCATTTCTTCAGCCAAGCGTGTTTATCACCTAGGACAATTGTGCCTAAGTCTTGGTGTTTAAAAGTGCAGCCTCATAATAGATTAGTCAAGCATTCTCTCCATGTACAAATTCTACTGTATTTCCTTCTCTTGCAGCTTTAATTTTCTATTTTTATAACTGATTTAGAGCTTTAACGGGAAGAAGAGACTATTCCACTAAGCTTGTGGCAGTGCCTCCTATTGTTTTCGCGAAAAATGAGCAACTTGGCTCCATTTAATTAGTGTAAGCGGCAACATGTGTGCGGTACTGACCCCTGCACTGAGCAGCCCTCATTGCCTCCCTGAGCGGAAATAAATTGAATGCTGCGTCGTAACTCGCGGCCCGCAGCGGTCCCTGCGAGGAGACCTCAGAGCGCCAGTCGGAAAGCGCTCCCTCCAGAAGAAACTCAGCAGCGATTCATAAGCGACCATAAAAATAGGGACCTAAGCCCAACTGGTTTTGGCACGATTAATGCAAATTTGCTTACCTGGAACGTGCTCGTAAAATACAATCATTGTGAGACTAATTGCGGGCTGCGCCTGACGTTGCTTGCAAAAGCTCTCTCTCGAGGAGACTAAAGTAAACAGCTCACGAGCGTCGCTGTGTTTCTCGCAGTTTTATGGCTCCTGGCCAGTTCACGTGAGGCAAAACTTAGCTTCGTGCCATTGTTTCATGAGGGCCTCAAACTTCTCGCAAAAGATTGCATTCGTTCTTTCATTTTTATTTGTTTTCGCTGACTCTATCGAAAGTGTTGGGCATTTCATTTTTAGTCTACGGTTGGGTTATCCATGTTTAAATAACTCTTCTTCATTCTATGTAGATTAGATTGTACAGTTTATCTTCGTAGTTAAGATATGGGAAAAGTGCAACTATCAATTTTTTGTTGCTTACTTGAAGATAGATTATCAGTTGATTATATATATATATATATATATTCATTGAATCTATTTATATTGGTACGTATATTAGTATTATTTATAGTACGATTTTCATTGAATTAAAAGAATGAAGTGCTATAAAGCCATTGTCTACAGTGAGTTCAAAAAAAGTATTCATCACCGATGAAAAAATTTTACACGCTATTCTGTGAATATATATCACTCTCCATCACATCATAGGATTAGGGGTGCTACTGATGACTTAGTACATTAAACTCCAATTCGCTCTATTGATCACGACATACTATACGCTTCGTAAATGTGCATTAGCGCTGTGAGAAGATATTTCTAACACGCTGCTCGTCATCGCACTTTTGTACTTTCACAACTTCGATGCCTCATTACTCACTCGCTAGCTGTCGTAAAGGGTCGTTTCAAATCTCCAGTTCAATCGTATCTGCGTGCCCTCACATTGTCACGACACAGAACATCAGTGATACATGTAAGCGCCAGATTCTTAATGAAACATACCTGATGTTGACTTTTAATTTAAAATAAAAATTAAAAATCAGTCGCTGTCCTTCCTCCTGTACTGTGCTATCAAGGAAGTAGAGCTCAATTGCCTGCAAAATGAAATTTTCTCACTGACAAGATTCTGTGGCAAGAATGCATGCCAATTCATGCTATAACAGCTATTAATCTAAACAAATTTTTTCTTCTGAAACGTCGATTTCATATCAGTACAAACCGCTTTTTAAAAGGAGATAAAAATTTCATCTTGCTGACCCGCCAGTAACAAGTTTCTTACTTAGACCATGAAAAAGAAATGGCTCAATTTTTGGAGGGGAAATTAAGATTTCGTATCCGAAAAATAGCAGAAAATGAAATTTAGTTATAGGGCTGCTTCAGTATCGTTCACTGCCGCAGCGGTGTGTTCAGAGGCGACCCGCAGTAGGCAGTTAAGGCTGTGAAATAATGTGGTGAGCACACGGGTACTGGCTACGATAAACGAAGACAAAGGAAAATTTCATTTCCTCTTCCGACGAGAAAAAAAACTCAGATAACCTTTTTTGTCCTGTTTTGTTAAAAAGTGTTCCCGTGTATGAATTATTTACAGCCATGCAAAAATTAATTTCGTTCCAGACCAAGTAAAAATCGTGTTTGTACATTTCATTAGCATTAATGCACTTAATTCAAATTCAAGGGAAAATATCGTGCAAATAGCCCTTTTGAAACAACAAAAACTATTTATACAGTAAAATTTAACACATGTACGAGTCAAACGTAGTACAATAGTACAAAAGAAGAAAATTCAACTAAATGAGAAGTATTCGAGTAAGAATAGCCGGTCGCAAAGAAATGCATTTCATGAGAAATGACAGGTCACAGGGTCTTCAAGCTACGTTTTTTCGCAAGCAAAAATTGCAGATTAACAAGTTTAATATAAAATTTAGAAGCTAAAAACTTACATAAATAAACGTAGCAAAAACATGGTAAGATTGCAATTTATTGAAATGCACTAGAAGTTTCAAACGCATAATTCAAAAGTTCATGAGAGCAAAGTTAAGATTTGATCGGTGATGCCACTCAGAAATGTATTTTTAAGGCTCTGCTCAAAGAAAAAACAAACAACGATCAAAAAGATCTAACTCTCCAGGAGAAACGGGAACAAAATTGCACCCATAAAAGCAACTCCAGGACCGCTGCGTAGAAAAAAAGGCCATTCGTAGGCTTTGCATGAAGGCCTGCTGAACGAAGCTCAGTGAGGGATATCTGGAGCCAGCTCCCCTCACTCAGTTTCTTTCTCGCGATTTGAACTCGGGATTGAGAAATCGCGCAAGGTGTGACCTGGAACACTCTCGCCTTTCAGCCACCATTTGTGAAACTTTGATAATATAAGGAATAAAAATTTAGACATAATTCATGTCCCTATGTTCGGAAGTCAATAAAGAATATCATCGCGGATTTCGATGAGTTGGTTCATTTTCTCATATTTTTTTAAGCTTTTTGACAATTTCATCAAAAAAGATTGGAATGAGCTAATGGAAACTTCTTATTATACATACATAGAATATTTTGCGCCGAGTATTTCCTCTCGTTGGCGTGCAAACGGCCGAGAAAAGAAGAATTTCATTGTCAAGTAGTAATGAAGTCAACTGTCATGTACTAAGTAAAAAATTAATGGCTAAGTTCAGTAAAGGTAGGTTTAGAATTACCATGGTTAGTTTACTATTGGTGAAGGGTGAAGACATTCAGGTAGTTTTAACATGAGAAAACGTATTTTTAAAAGCCTAGCTTATTATGGTTAACGTGAAGTGTTATTTTTTTTGCCTCAATTTTTCATGAATTCGAAACTTGCATCAAGCGAAAAAATCTTACTCTCAAGCATTGAAATTTATTTTGTGTTTCAAGTTAAGCAGAAATGTAACTTCACTAACATGCATACGTTATAATTTTTATAAATTTGGACGCATGACTGAGCAGAACAGCCTAGGGTCTATGCTCGAAAGCGGCCACCGTAGAGAATAAAAACATTATTCAAACCTGGACTGCTTGATGTCCGTCATTAATTAAAGTACTACAGTAATCAGTAACTTTTTTGACCGTTTGATCAAACAAAATTACATCATTTGTTTTTGTTTCGTAGTGTAAAACATGCTTAAAAATAAGTGTTACCGTTTGCAGACGTCAGAACCATGACTTCCTCAGGAAATGTTCATGTCCATTGTTACCGTCTTTCGAATCGTTTTTACCGCTGAAGATGGAGTATAGACATTTTTCTGCTGTTTTTCGTAGTATATTGTAAATACAAACATATAACCGCAAGATTTTTAGAAACACGCCTGCGCAGTAACACGTTGTAAGGATCAGCAGCCGGTCCTTTGATGGCTGCCATTACGTTGCTGAAATCGAGGAAACAACGACTTTAAAAGCCTGTGCTGCGTTTCTAGTTCAACCCGAAGTGTTGTTTCACCACGCACAGAAAGTCCCATTGGGATTATTGTTCTGCTACTGAATTTACTCGGGAAAAATGCTATCGAAAATCAAACAGTAAGTATTAAATTTTTAATTTAAAGAATTTTCCCATTTCATTCTAAAAATTTTATTGAAAAAAATTTCTGTATACCAGAGATATTCTCACGACGGTGTCTGCTGATAAATGTACTCAGATATTAATTATATATACTGTTATGCAAAAAATGTTTGTCTCACTCTGGTAATATAGAGATATAATGTGAGCAATTATTCATCTATTTCTTCACATTTGAGAATACTCGTCCTTCATAGATTTTGGGCCATGAACACGAAAATAGCACTGAAATGCCTAATGGTTCAGATTTTCGAATGATCGAATTATTTACATTTAATTAATATCCAACGCTATGGGAATATAGTTGTACTAATTGCACTTCACAAACTGGGCCTTTGGTAGACGTCGACTTTTGGCCCGTCATTTATGGTGGACGTCCGGAGCATCTCTGTGATCATCCAGCAAAAATCTGTTACCATGGAAACTGGCTACTTTCCTTTGTAACGCTGTTCCATAGCTGAAATGTCCTAATAGAATCGTTCTTTTTGTTCATTACTGGAAGCCCTAATTCTCTTGGAAAACATCGATGTGTGAATGTATGAAGTGCAGTTTTAGTGAAATGTTCCATAAAATTTTCTCATGAGCAAATAACGTTCTCCGCTTGGTTTTTATAATTTTCAGTACGAAAGTTGCAAAGAATTGTGTACTTACATTATGAAAATATTGCTAGGCATGTTGCTCATTAAGTTTGAAAATTGATTTTATCTGTTCGTCTTGCAAAAGTTTGGGTATCTGTGGAGCTATAAATACCCCCGGTTCAACTTTTACCATACTCAAGCGTGGAAACTTTGGCATAAGGGTTCAAAGACACGGGAATTTTTGTTTAGGGCCTTCGCAATATGCTTCATAAGTCCAAGTTATACGTGTAATGGTGGTAGGACAATACTGTTAGGGTTCATTAGAGGTTCGCATGAAACGTTTTTAGTGTCAGAAATAAAAGCTGTTCATCCAGGCCTTTCCTTCTGCTTGTGATAGGCATGCCTCACCCGGCTATCCCACATACATATAAAACTACATTGCTTTGAGTACCCACCTCGTTGACCTAATACAGCAGTTATTAGTTTTAAATTACCACATTCTAAAACACTTTATGTATTGTCGTTTATACGATTCATAAGGCATTGACACATTGGATAACTTTCTTTACTCGCGATTGTATGAGCAACAGGGATTGATGATGGAATTTCAGGACAGTTATGGAATAGCACAGCCATCATGCTTGTCTTCAAGGCGTCTGTAAGCAATCTCTAATCGTCTGCTATGCACTGAATTTTTAGTTCCAGCATCAAACCTTCCACATCATTGCAAAATGTTGTCATCGTGACAGCTGAAAAATGTAGATCGTGCTTTATGGCGTTCGTGATAAGTAGATATTTAAACTTGATCTTCCGGGAGGTTCCACTGCTGCAATCTGGATGCTAAGAGTTCAGCTTTATTTTTTTAAGAGTTCTAAATCCCTAATCAGGTCATGAAGTTCGCTTTGTGAAATTCTGTCCGCGTTACTGGAGGCACTTAACTCCTCAAATTATTGATGCATGAGTATCAATGGTGCTCGAAACACTTTCTGACACGGCAAGTTCAGTTCCATCATCATCAACAGCGTTGTTTGTCGGAATGTTAGCGGATGAATCAGAGACTGGCAATCCTTCTCCATGAGACCCATAGCGAAGTACAGATTGTACTGAAGGGTATACAATATTCCTTTTCTTTTGCACATTAGCTCCTTCCTTCTAGCATGCATGGGTCATGCACAAATAACAATGACTGTATGGTTTGTTGGTTCACGCCAAACGGCAGGCACACCAAAACGCATGAGAACTTTTTCCTATACATTTAAGCATTCAGAGTTGATGAACACTTTGGACAACAAACGTTGGGAGCCAAACTCTTCTCCTGGATCTGATACCACACCCAAAGTATAGTACTCATGTCTTTTTCGCTGCAGCAGTCAACCACAAATTACGTCAATGCAAGCATGCCAAAACTTGTACGGTGAATTGACACAGGAGCAGGGCATTAATGCGTCTTCAGTGGCCCACAATATACATGTACAATGTACTAAGTCGCTCATACAGTAAGTCACTGTTAAACAAAGCAGTCAATAAAATTACGAAACATACGACTAGATGAAGTTCTTCGCTTTATGGCATGTACAACACAGAGACCGTTGGCGCCTGGTACCGCTTTTTGCCGTAGGATCACGTGATTAATGAGACGAGCAGCGACAGAAATAAACGGCGAAGAGTCTATTTTCTTTTCTTTTCCCTTTATTTTTATTTTATGTCTGTCACGTATACATGACCTTTCGTAATTAAAACGTTCCATAGCTTGATATACAAAATGTAAAAAGGGAAATTCTCAAAACGCTCAGCCAGGAGAGAATTTCAACTGTGGTTTTCATGTTCGGCGACCCATAATTCATCAATGGCTGCTAATTCTATTTCAGTGTTGTCAATACCGCATTTGCTCTCTCCGCGAAAACAATCACGAGAGATCTGGCTGAAAAAAAAATAGAAAACTCAGTCTAACACAAAACACACGTTACTGATTTATACAGCGCTGGGAAATCTGCCAGAGAAGTGTCTCATATGGTTGTCTTAGGACTCAGGACTGTGCAATGAACAATTTATGATTTGAAAAGAAAATTAATGATGAAATGCAGTCATTCAATAGTAATAGTGGCAGAGTTAAATATCTGAACACTCACATTAAGCGTTCTCTGAAGCGATTGGTGAAACGAACCACCAGAAAAGTGTTCAGCAGTTGACTATCACGTTTATAGAAAGCCTTTACAAAAATATCTCCTAACACTATGCGCCGAAAACTAAAAGAAATGGGTTGAGCCGCCGTAGGAAACAATTCGTCAGTAAAGCTGTTCGAAATAAACGGCTCCAATTTGCAAAATAAAATAAAACTTGCTTGTAGAGTAATGGAAACTCGTCCTATGATCAGATGAATCAAGATTATTTTGGTTCTACAAAGTGGGATGGTTTGGGTGAGACGTGAAGCTCATGATGTTTTTATCCTTCATTCATCGCCCCGACAATATAGGCTTCTGAAATCTGAGTATCTAAGAATGCTTCACATGGTCAAGATTAGGTTTGACAACTTTGTCCAGCTATAGAATGAAATCTCAGGAATATTTGGAAAACCTACATGGCAATGTACATTCGCCATTGAGTTTTCATTTTACTGATGGTTCCGCCATTTTTTGAGATGACGACGCTCACATTCGCTGGTCTCAAGAAGTGCAAGATTTGTTCAGAGATTACAAAGAATCGTTTCTCATATTTAAAGAGGGAGCAGTTAGCTTTAATCTCTTTCTTCTTCGTTAGGCCGCCGTCACATGGAGACGGGAGACCAAATGGTAACGTTTCGTCATCTACAGTCAGCGGCACTACTCGGTTTGTCCAGCGCCACAAAACAATCAGATTTCAGATTTAGTTTGACTTTGACCAAACTGGTCCCAAACTAAGGCTGAAATCTGACGGTTTCGTGGCGCTGGATAGACCGAGTAGTGCCGCTGACTGTAGATGACGAAACGTTACCATTTGGTCTCCGTGTGACAGCGGCCTTAGAAGGTCTTTGTCTGCGTTTGCACGTGCGGCAGAAAAAATTTTATTCGTTCAGATTGTTAGCAAAATCATATTAAATCAATGCATAGTAGGTGAATAAATTGTTCATTACCTATGCGTTACACTATGTTGAAAAATCGTGTTCTGCAGTACAAAAAAGGACCGAGTACATTGGTTTGATATATGGCATTCACGGAAACTGCGATCTTAACAATTACTAAACTACCTCGCTAAAACGTTTGCCGGTCTTTGAAGAAATGAGAATATAATGTAATAATCAATGTTATTATTGTTTTAACCTAATCAACATTAAGCATGTTCCAAAACACATACAACATTGTTTTTTATCATTGCCCTCTCATTTCTTCAGGGACCGATAAACATTTTGGCGAGGTAGTGAAGTGATGAAAATGAAAAACAGCTTCCCTGATACAGCACCCTTAATTTGCTTGATAATAAAATATTTATGGTCACAAACAAATGTCATGATCAATGGAAACTACATATATATCATTAAGCCATTGCACAAAGCTGGTCACATCAAGAAAGTATCAAATTACAGTCCAATCAGGTCCTGCCTGTTATGCCCAAAATATTAGAAAAAGTAATAATAATCCAGATTTCATTTTACATTATACAATGATATTGACCAAAAAAACTCTCATACTACCGCTTGATCTCTTCAAAACGTTCCAAATTGTTAAGCATAAAGTCTCCAGGAAAAACTATCAAATCTGAGAATAAGTACACAATAACTTGAGAGCTATTTTTGTACTGCTCTCATGCATTGTGCATAATTAACAAAATATCACCATTCAAACTAAATAACTTTAGCATTCCTCAAGGCTTCCGCACCATGCCAGCGAACACAAAAACTCATTGTCAAAATCACCATGACAAGTTCGACAGTTGATTTAAAAGAAACGCGAGGTCACATTTTAATGTTTCTGAAGAACCTGAGAAGGTGGTATGACTAAAATGACTTTAAACTTAACGCAGGTAAACCGTAAAGCATTATTTTTGGAGCTAAGCATACGATCAAAAAACCCAAAAATTTACGCTGACGTTTGGAGACGTTGTAATCGAACCAGTCGACAGAATAAATATCCTTGACGTTTGGTTAGAGAAAAATATTTTTCACAAACCAAGAGTAGAAACAATACGCAACAAAGTTAGCGGAGCTTTGATATTTTTCTATCGTATTAAGAACACACATGATAAAAATGCTAGATTATTAATGATTCCGACTTTAGTATTATTGCGTTTAATTTATTGTAATCTAGTCTGGGGAGACATACATACCTCAATACCTTCTAAATAGTTAAAATATGTAGAAATTTCGTAGTCAAAGCGGGTTGCAAAGGTAATTTTAAGAAAATGTGATCATGCAACCCCTCTCTAATAAAGACTAAGCTGAACCAGTAAGATTTCACACTAAGCAACCACGACACGTGTTCTACAAAAAGATCTTACGGTGGAGTTGAAGAAAGTCCGAAGTAACTTTAATTTAACTAAGTGTTAGTAACAGTTTTGTCAAACAACTGGTCAAATGAATCAATGGGTGAGGAGTAGATCTGAGCGGGTCTGAGTGCTGAATACGCAGCCCTCGCTAAACGCCCGCGCTCACCGCTCGACTCCCAAAAAAAAAAAAAGCCCAACGTGTGGGGAAAAACGTATACTTCGGCCTTACTACGGAACATGAAATGGTTGTTCCTTACCGGAACAACCTCAACTCCTACCGACGTAACCACTAGGATATCAGCTGCGGTAAAGCGTTCCAATTCTAGTTATCGGAATCATGTTATAGTTGTAAAGGTATATAGTTATCAAGTTACATTCGAATGCAGTTGTAATTGACCAGCGCACAAAATTCACATGTCGGCAGCATGTCACAACGGCCAACCTACCTTCGAACAAAGCGACATCCACTGCTCAGGTGTGAGACGAAGAGGAGAACGGCCCTCGGTGAGTTAGGCTTCTATGGTCAGTCAGGTCATGAGTTAGTGAGCGGCAAGGCGAATGCCCGTGGATAATGCGAATGCCCGTGGACCCACCAAATGGCCCAACACGCTCAACAGCTAAGCTTCCTAGCATCTGGTGCGCCTCGGATCCTCCACAATGGAACACCGTACTTTACACTCATCTCCCGGCGCAAAACTTCACCTGTATCTGCAGGCACTCCCATCGACCGCAGTGAGACCTAAGCCAGAAGCAGCCCTCGAAGCTGCGGCTGACCCAGTTGAAGGGCACGAGGCGAAATCTGAGGTAAGACTCAGAGTGGTTGAATGGCGGTTGATAGAATAGAAATACTTTCTACTACGTTGCCGTCGTAGTCACCTGACCAGAACAATCTACTCTCAATGAACAAATCGAGAACGGTACCCCACTCCTAATTAATAGGGTAACCTATCTGAATTTCTGCACACGTGTTCTCGCCTCTCTACTTCTCTCTAAGTAATGATGATGTAAAATTTCTTCCACCCAATATTACCCCAAAAAAAATCGTGGAAATGATGTCTTAGTTACTGTTCATTAGATCTTAGACAAAAAGCTCTCTCAGTTTCTAGAGCTTAATTATTGTGGAATAAGCATCCCCAGCGTGTAAAAACGTCTCAAACTACGATAGAAAAATAATTATTCAGGGCGAACGTGACGTGCCATTTCCCTTCTCTGTCATAGAAAGGCACATACTGCAACATCTCGTTGTTCTACTTCAAGTAGCTCAAACTCAAAAAAACGACTGGTTGTCTTAAATCTAACTCTGTGAAGCTGAAGCATTTGTACGTGAGTTGGTTAATTTTTTCTGTTACTCACATATTTGATTGCAGCATTGTAGTTTTCCGCATCTCAACATCGCATTTCGTACTATCCCTACTGCGAAGACATCAAATTTGGCCTGTATAGCGCAGTCAATTATTAAACCACAATTGAGTTCATTTATGATCTATGTCTAGACATGTTGTAGCTATTTGTTACCTTAAAGCGACGCCAATCTATATTATGTTCTATTTTATCTCATGCACCAATCTCTATGTGTTTTTTATTGGGAACATCGAGAGAATGAGAATTGGAATACGCCTACCATTAAATTGGAATATAGGTGGTCATCGACTTATGAACGAGTTCCGTTTTTACGGACGTTCGTAAACCGGTTTAGAAAGTAAGTCGAAACTTAGGATTATTCTTCACGGAAATATGCCCTTAATAATGTCCAATTCAAGTTCCTTAGTCATGGCTTTTCTTTCCTTCATTGCACCACTAGCGCTTGCGTCAGATTTACGTTCAAGAACCATGATTAAAATTTAAACAGGGACTACAAAGGCAAAAACGGTCCAAAACTACTGAGTGCGGATACGACAACGAAAGCTACAATCCAATTTGGCGTACTGAGTGAGCATATTTTCAGTATCCGCCTCATTCGTGCGCCGCATTACCACGTCTTCACCTGCGCGAGAAATAAACTCGTACTCCGCACGGTTCGTAGCTACGAACGGATCGCCGTAAAGCGGCACTGAATTAGTATGGTTTATGGGCTCTCATTCGAAATAGCGAGTTGCCATAAGTCAAAATGCCGTAAACCGAGGACTCCATGTATATCTACCAAAGGAATTTCTGTTCTTTGTATTGATCATGACCATGCAGTGACCAGTTTGGGTCTTACCATGCTAATGACCTCTATGAGTGTACCCAAACAAAAATGCATTGCCTCGACGAGCCTAAAGCTAGGCTGAGATACTCAGAGGGAAAAGTGAAATGTTATAGTAATATTGTACTGTAATCAGTGTTACGGAGTCGGGAGTCGGAGCCGCATGTTTTAAGGTGGAGTCGAAGTCATTTTTCTGATTGTGATGGAGTTGGAGTCGCTATTTTTTGGCGCCTCCGGCTCTAATTTTTGCTAAAATCAATGGTTTAAAACCGCAGGTAAACAAAACTGAGTTAAATGCTTCACTAAAACGCCAAAAAAAATGAACGTCGTTGTTGATTATTTGCTTCATAGTACGAAACACTGTATATTACCCTATACTGTCATTGATATCTATTTTATTCATTGTGAGTTAGTATACATTCGTATTATACATACGAGCACAAATATACATTTCTTACGAGACTAATAAGGCATATTTTAAAGTAAAAAAGCAGGAATTAGGCATTGAAAGCATCCCGAATCCATTTGGTTAATTTCTGACACGTTTATTTCCCCTTCAATATATATACAAGACATAGAAACTAGTAATAAATGGGCTGCAATTTACTTGCGGCAACTCAGCTGATGTAAAACACTCTACTCGCGCACTGAGTGGTACATCTATACGCTTTTAATGTATCTATGCCCTATGGTAGTGGTTCCCTATAACGATATTTTCTCGTCTTTGGCTTACCCCCCAAGCTTCCTCAAGCTTTCTCCCTTCCTCGCTACTCAATTGCATGACAGGGGTGGCAACACAGTCGCAATCTTAGGAGAGCAGGGCAAGAGCTTCTTACAAGCAAGACCGCATACATCGTTCCACCAGATTTGTAAGGGTCACACACTGACATCAACGACGGAAAGACTAGTTTTTGGCAAGATTTAAATGCATCAACAAAAAAGTACAGATATTAAGGCAGCGTGAGAACACCATGGTTCATGTAAAACCAAAATTTCGAAAATAGCATTAGATACGGCAAAATGGCATAGAAGAAAAAAAAATAGAAGTGTCACAGAAGTTATTCAGAACTGCACTAACCGTATGATTCGCGACTGCAAGTTGGGTTTACTAAGGAGGGGTTTGTTTATTTCTACAATAATAGGAAACTAAATTCCACTATGAAAGTCCTTGCGAAATTGTCAGGCCGGCTTTTCTGAACCCAAAACCTGAGGCTGCTAAATTTACCCGACATAGATCGTTGGAGTTAACTACTGTGGATGAAGCGCTAGTGAAAGAGATTCCAATTTTAACGTACTGTATCTTCGCTATAGACAGCCAGTGTTGATGTCATGACTAAAATCAATTAGAACTTTGTTAGTAGTGGATCAATGTCAACAATTTTGGTCTCATTTTGATACTTTTATTGAGACTGAAGATATGTTCCAATGTAAATATCAAGAGGTAACAGACACTTCATAAACTAATTGTCATTAAAATGCTCAGAATTTGCAGGAGTAAATGACAACTAGTACCGCCCTCAAACACACACCTAAAAATACGCAGGTTATTTTTAGAAATTACCTTAACTGTAGCTAAGGAAAAGTCCTTCTTCTCTAGAGGCAAACTCCGCACTTATTGTCAGCTAGCTACAAATACTCCGTGTCCACTCCGTAAATACTCCACAACAGATTTTACGGGCTATCGCTTGCTTGTTTCACAAAACGTATAATTCTCTCTCCCAAATTAAATTCTTGATAGACGATAACTTGTAAGTGAGAAGGAAAGTTAAACGATTATTTCACAGTACGCTCTGACTTTTTCGACTCATTTGAAGATACCTTCTTCGAAAAATGAGGCTAATGGAGTATAGAGCTGAAGTTAACAATTAAAAACAAGAGACTATTCTGTGGCGAGCTTAGTGTTAATTTATACCTATCAAAGCTTTGGTTCAAACATCACTGATCTTTCCTCGCGGGCTTATGCATGGAACGAAAAGTGAGCTTAGTATGTTCAAATGTTGCGCATTTACACACTTCACACTTGTTGTGTTATCATGATTCAATGCAGTCATGTTCATCTGTCTCGCACGGATAAAACGCTGTAATTGGAAGAGCTTACGATCAAGAGGAACTATCGTTGACTTATGACAACTAAAATTTATTTATTCTCATCATACGAGGTATCACGATGCGTACCTGAGAAAGTGTTGATCATTGTGCTTGCTGGTCGAAGCTCTCATCGTAAATTATAAAATAAACTTTAGCGTCAAGTTCGTCCCGATCTGGAAATTCCTGTCAAGTACTAACTCGTGATCTTATTACAAATTCATTTAATATCCTCATACCTCGTACAGAACGCAATTAGGCATCATTAGAGACAGGGACTAGACTCCGAGTGATGTCACTCTTGCGTCTTCGCTTTGATGAGCGAACAGTCTCTAGCTTGCCTTCTGAAATCCCCGCTTTCGTTAACTCGTGAAATTTATCCAGTGCTACGACGTAATTGTTCATTATCTGTCAAATATCTGTCAAATATCTGTCGATATCAGAATATAAAATGCCTAACTTCTGAAATTGTATCTCCTTGCCAGCTTAAACGCTCACTCGCATGTCTTGTCGTTTGATAGCTACGTTAATCCAGACACCCTGCGCAAAGTCAAAAATATTATCCACGGCAGTTACCTTGCTGCCATACCTTCACTCATCGTCAGTGCTTAAGAGAAGGTTTGAAAAAGCATGAGAAATTGAGCGCGATTTTCTTTATGAGAAGTATACGGCAAATTTAAATAAACACTGCACTAAAATGAGTACGATTCTAGACAACGCTGTAGTACCGTAAATTTAAAACGTCGTTTAATCTGTGCTCATAACTGTTCTGAAAGCAGTGATTGAATTCCACACAATTTTTTCGCAATTTCTCATTTCCTAACAGCTTGAAGCAACCTGCCTGCTCTTTGCAAATAGATTCACTTATTTATTTTATAATATTCGAGAGCTCAGGATAGCAAAGCTTGTGATGGAAACTAAACGCAGGATAGTCAACGCGCGCA
Organism: Platorchestia sp. MABIK; assembly: GCA_014220935.1. NCBI lineage: Eukaryota > Metazoa > Arthropoda > Malacostraca > Amphipoda > Talitridae > Platorchestia > Platorchestia sp. MABIK. The sequence continues at coordinate 37,704 of JACJUY010003256.1, read as the reverse complement.
AAAGTGCAAAAAAAATATCTCATCGCACAACTGGCAAACGCGATTAGCAATTTGATCGAATCAACCAATCTTGAGTTTGTGTTGCGCCTGCATAGCACTGACATCAATGAATAATTAGAGAACACTCAAAGAGATTGTAATTGACAATTACAAGCATTTATTGCCAGACGTCTGTGGATCATGTTTCCTTAACTAAACAAATACAAGTCAGGGTAAACACGATCATAATTATTTTTCGTTTTATCCCCCTTACATGTGTGTAGGAGTATTACGTCAAACTACTCAAGATTCCTCACTTTGCTTGGAGGTATTGGTGATGAGTTTGGAAAAGGTTTGAATAGACAACTTCATTTTAATGGATCGAAATATTTCGCAATGTCTTCACTTTCTTCCAAATTATAAATTCTCCGTCGGTATAAATACATGTAATTATCACGATGTGATTATGAAATAACAATAATGATCAAGAAACCACGACGATTTCAATTAGTAATAATGCGTTTCGGAATCATTGGTTTGTTATATGATTATGCTTGATTTAATTGTTATAAGAACGTATCATACACTTCAAATAGCGAATGTGTGCAAAACTTTCTGTTAGAGGACTGCAGAGCCACTGAAGAGTCTTTTAGCAATTTTTTAAGAGTCTCTGCTACGATGCCCCGTTTCAATGCGTTATGAGTGATCAACAACGATAGTGAACGGATATCACGCTGTGCAATTAAGAAATACTGAATAAAATGCTTTTTTGCGTCCAAAAACAAGTTCGGTGAAATGTTTTATGGGGTCAAAAACAGCATGAACAATAAGTAATTCGAATTGGATATGCAAAGTCAGTCAGTTTTAAAATTTAGAATCTCATCTCAACACTAGTTCAAGCGTCGTTTCATTGGGACATGCAGCAAGGGGCTGCGTGAAAATTGAATCGGGTAAATTAACGACGGCTGGTTCGACAGGATTATTGCAGAGAGGTTAGATGTTACTCTGTCTTAGATTCAGTGTTCCGTCAATTATTATAACAGTATGATGAAGCATGTCTTCGCTATTGTTGAAGTGAATTTTACCGGATACAGAATAAGTAGATCATAAATTTGCAAGACAAAAGATCTCACAGAACTAATTGTCAAAAACATCTGGATCTTTAATTTCAAGTGTAACCTTAGCTGAACATTAATTTGAATCAGAACTCTGCGTTTTGTGTATTAGATGAAATTGTTTTCAGAATATCTGATCAAACGTTTAGAGCTTGCAACGATTCTGCACAAAAAATCAGGCAACAGTGACATGAATACAACCTTTCAAGCAAACGTGGCATTGAAATCTGTTTTTATTAACCATAAAGTACGAAGAAACTGAAAGAAATGAAGATCATTACTTTATAACTCTTTTCAGAGAATGTGCAATTTGCCTAACATTCAGGCAAAATTATAACTTAATAACTTTGAGTGAGTCCAGATTATGCACGTTTAAATTTACTCCCCATGCAGTTAGTTTATGATCACTTAAGAGGACTGACTCACATTTTTACGAAAAAATCCTTTTTTTGTTCGAATACTTGCGCAAAGGCTTCGTTGTGCCTAATTTTAAATTTCAAGCTTCTAACAAAATGGTTCAGCTACCTTATGGCTAGGAACCATGCCACTGTTTTCTTCGTTTTGAAAAAGCACTCAAAGCGAAGTAATTACTGGTCAAAATTATTTTGCAATTAGCTAATCAGAGCTCTCGACTCGAGAAAACACGTTAAGGCCATTTTAGACGTAATACAATTTGTATCAGCAACAATGTATATATACACAAAAGTGGCACGAAAGTGGCTGTATACGCCGAGTAAACTGTTTGGACGTGTATGCGGTGCGAGGCAACTTTAGTATCTCACCTGCAGAGACATAGTATTTACAAATTCTCTGTGCCAACGCCAGATTTATTTGATGTTTCCATCAGTTTGTAGTCTTTTGTTGTGTCATTTCTTTTTATTATCTGCAGTTTAAAAAATCTTATGGCTTCATTTTGCTTTTCATTTCAATCACAATACTCTCAAAGACTACTTCTTTTTTTGTCTATTTCTATAATCGTGGCTTTTTACTACCCATAAACACCTGTGTGCTTCATAGTTTTGAATTAGAGCGAGCAATCGTTCTCTACTCCAAACATCAGCCATGGTGACAGCAGCAGCGACGCTCTCCCCTCCTTCCCCTCCCCTCCCCTGCTCGCTGCACTCAGTGGGTTGATGTCCGTGGTTATGTGAGGTAGTGTGTACGTTAACGCTTCCGCTCAGACTATGGATAGCAACACCACATTTGTATGGTCTCACTCTCTAGTAGAAACCTTAAGTAAACTATCCAGATTGATGCGTCTGATTCTTAAAATGAAAATTAAGGCGACAATCGCTGTACGTATGGTCATTTTATAAATACAAATAGTAAAGTCTAAATGAATAAAATTGAACGTTTCGAAGTAAACAGTTTATCTTCAGTAAACGAATTCTGTGACAAAACAACAAATATGCGTAAATTAAACTACATAATACAAAAGAATACGACAACATGGACAAAAAACAGTCGTAGATCTACAACTAAAAACATAAATAAATAACAAAAACAATTAAAAAAATGCAAAATAATAATCACGTATTTGCGACGAGAAGAGGAAAAACACTTCAGTGTCATTTAGGGGGGGGGGTCTGAGCTCAAAGATGTATAGCGACTCAAGGATGCGTAAATCAATCATGTGAGGGGCACCTTTAAGGAATTTAAAATGATTCACGGAAACAGGGACGTTGCTGTAACGTCCCTGTTTCCGTGAACAAGATGATCTGTTTAGTTCGAAACGTTCAACTTCATTCATTTAGACTTCACCATCTGTATCAATAAAATGACCATACGTACAGCGATTTTCGTCTTGCTTTTCATTTTAAGAACTATACAAAGCTCATGAATGCTTTTAGAGAGTAAAATCGAAGTAATAAAAGAATAGAATTGCCAAAGAACGAGCTCTTGCGAAAATCGTGGAAGACTTGAAATGTTTCTGTAAACACGTCACCATTGCAGAAATTCGCAAGAAAATTCACACATTTGGTTCCCAATTTCATCGAGAAATGAAGAAAAATAATATCGACTCTTGATGAAGACATTCAGCTGCACGATTTAAAAAGCGTAAGTAACATTACATGATAGTACATGAATCAAATTTATTTTCAACTGAAAGTTCTCTGAAGATACGAGTGTACGAACCCCTCTCGTCTCCTCCCTACAACAATTATTTAACCCAAATGCTGCGATGCCTACCTTTTTTTCTCTTCACAGCAGCACACCCTAAAATAATTCCCACAGCTCTTCTTCACTCACATCCATCCTCACAGGTTTCTAGATGCCGACTAAATTGTAAGACAGGCGCGTGTATTCAAAAATAAGTGTGAACAGTTGTGGGCGTCAAGCGCTTCAGCAAGTGCGTCAAGTGCTTGCCCAACCCTGTCGTTGCCCCGATGTAAACGGGCATTAAAAGGCCCTTTTGTTACGCCCCAGCTGTTGTGCGTGGATGTTGCGTCACCGGGCGGCACTGAGTCCAATATCGCAGGATTTCTACCCCGCCCACCCCTCTCCCTCCACTTCCGAGTAGCTACATCAAGTTGCCATTCGCGCCAATTTTTTAACTATGTAGTACTATTGAGGTTTACTAACCTATCTGTTCGCTATAGAGTTATTATTAATCACTGCATTATAACTACTACAAGAAGTTAGTAAGTAGATATTATAGCGGAAAACCAAAGTTAACCTGCATTAAATCATTATAATAAGTTTTGACAACGACCGCTGGTGTTTGGCCATTCGACCCTCCATCTCGGCACTCAAAAACAGGGATTCTTTAACTTTTTAACTTAACCTTAAACTAACTGAACATGGCCTAACCTAACCCAACCTAACCTAACTCAACCTAACCTACTAAACCTAACTTAAGTTAACTTAACCTAACCTAAATTACCCTAACCTTACATTGCTGTAGCTGCTTGGAGGTGGTGCTGTAGCTGCTCGGAGGTGGAGGCAGAGGGGTGGGAGGGGTTGAAATCCTGCGGCATTGGACTCAGTGCCACCGGGCGCTCCTGATGAAATCTTGTTCATATTTCTAGGAATTATACTACTTGTGTTTATTGACGTAGCGACTTAGTTTAGGGCTCTTTTTATTTGTAATTTGATGTACTATAATCAATACTGATTTAAATTTAAATTCAAGTTTGAATAATTTTATAATTTTTTACATCGAAAATAATTGTTTTGCTTCTTTTTGTAAATTTCCAAAATGTCACTAACATCAAATTTGAATTGTGACTCAATTGAGATCGTAGAAAGTTTTTTTTTTTAGAGCGATGACAGTGAAAGAAACTTTTAAAATCAATTGGTTTCGCCTTGAAAAGCGCCCCTAAATTTTTTTTTTTTTCAGAAAAAATCGTTTTCTATGGAAAAATTTGGAAAATTTTGAGTTGCAAAAGCGTTTCAGAATCCTATTTTACATATGTAGTGTAATTTTTAAATAAATCTATCCAATAGGGAAAACAACCCCAATATTTCATTCATAGTCGTACAAATAAGTAAAAAATTCTAAATTTCAATTAAACATATCTTCGACATTTATTGACGTAGCGACTTAGTTCAAAACGCACTCTATTGGTATATGACTGGTCTATCAAATGCTGCATCGATATTTCCTACTTATGTCTTTTAACTAAAAACATAAGTACGAGTATATGCTATAGGTTGATATTTCCATTCAATTGGCCCCCCTTGAAAAATGTAAGTTTTCATGTTTCTAGGAAATTGAGTGATGATGCTTATTGACGTAGCGACTGGGTTTAGGATTCATTTTATTTGTTATTGGAATCACTACAATTGCTATTGATTATATTTTCAATTTGGGTTTTTACATTTTCCATGATTTTTTACAACATAAAAATTGTTTTTATTGTTCTTTTTATTTCTAAAATGTCACTAACAAGAAATTTGAACTTTCACTCAATTACAATCGTAAAATATGGTTTTCTGAACACGACGACACAAAAAGTTGCTGAAAAGTACGATGCAATTCAACCAGTTGTAGTTTCGAAGCAGAATAATTCTTAATTCTCTCATGAAATCCTTTACTGGAAGAACATAAAATACTGAGTATCTAACAACCGTGTCTTAATTACGGATGATGCAAGGTTGTTGGGGGTGCATCTTTTTAATTGAAAACTGGCCCACAACTTGGTTATGAGAAGGAAATAAGTCAGTGCTTTTATGAAAATTTACGAAATTATACTGTTGTCATGTCAAATGATGAATTTTTTTTATTTCTTAGTTCTAAGGGATGCCTGGTCTCACTCTACTTCGTGAAAGTGGTGTAGTCAAATGGCAACCGGTAGGGAGTCAGGTTGTTACTACAAATTATAGATTCTTGCCGTGTTGTTGACAGGAGAAAAAGACTCGGAAAGTGATACGATTTGTAATAATCTGAAAAAAGAATTTTTTTAAATTAGTCACTCCAACTCTTTATCGGAAATAACAAATATGTTCTGTATGCCTGTGTGCGTGGGCTATTCTGCAAGTGATGAGCATGATAACAGGGATGAATATAGTACCAACTCTTGTCTCTTATACGCTTTTTATGATTCACATTTTGGTATTAATGCAGATAATTGAATAAGGCTATTTTTGGCACACACTGCCCCTAAAATTATTGGGGAATTTATCTTGATATTTATAAACACCCTATGATTAACGTTGTAAATGTAATACTCATTTCTTCACGGAAGAGGACCATTAATGTGAGCAAATATTCCATAATTTGCAGCGTGAGTATAATGTAAGGAGCAAAGTACTTTCCTCGAGACACACAACTCCCATGATTCGATAGCTCAAAAACGGTAAATGCTTAAATCTAAATTTAGTCAAGACAAAGTCTACTCTAGCGCTTTCAAATCTACAGTTAAAACGATCACCAGTGATTTTCGAGCACTCCGTATAGTGAGGGTTGTGTTGAAATGAAGTATTTATTGATGTGGTCAGTTGAAAATTTGCTTTTGCTAACACTATTCTCAAAACAAATTAAGGAAATCTTCTAAGCCTCGTAATTTAGCCTCATAATGGTCAATTCTAGCTTATCTATTCTTTTTCGTCTCTCCCTTCCGCTGTGAAGTGTTTCGTTTCTATTTTTTCATATTTATTAGTTCACGAGGCTTGGAGCCATTGACAGCTACTGTTGGTAACTAGGTTTTAAAACAGAAAAGACCTTCGTATCAACCTCTATTTGAATCTAGATCAGGTCAGGATGATGATTAAAGAAGAAAAATAATCGGTTCTAAATTATTGAGAAAATAATTGTTTTTCACATCAATACTCTTGAAGTTCAAGACACCTTCGGACCCAAAGCTCCACCGAAAAGATTTAGGTTCATATGGCACCGAAGAAAAAAAAGAGCGTGGTGACATGAACTTTGAGCAAAAGTTTGGCGAATTGACACGTCAATGGGCTCCACGAAATAAAAAGAGAAGGATGAAAAGTTAGACCTACCCAACTTCGTAATTACTGCAGTAAATCATCTTACCGATGGTGCTAAATCTGCTGCAAGTAGTTCAGGGAATGTGTGATGGTTGAAATGCTCCCTCTAAGTGAAATCAATGACCCATCGCTTACGAGTTTGGTTGTGGTTGAAAAATACATGAGATGCATAATCGAAAAATCACCTTTGAATTATCAGCAAAGTTTCTGCTTAGCGTCTGCTGTATCTAGCCTCTTTACGTCTCGGACGTTTGCGGCATTCGTCCAAATAACGCCCTTATTCGACCCAGGACATTTACACTTGGCCTTGCGCGATACACTTTACCGGCTGAAAGCTTCCAATTCGCCGTTTTGACTATCGTCAGAGTGCCTGAATATATTTCTATTTTTTGAAAACTGCACATTTGGTAACTTTAGAAAGGATTTGCTCTGCCTTAGAAATAAGGAACAGGAAGCTAAGCTGTTTTTAATTATTTCATAGTGACTCAACATGAGGTAAAAGGACTTATCTAACCTCACCTAACCCACCCTAGACTTAAACGATTACATTTTGTGACACATTTATGACTAGGTGAAGTGAGATGTTACGTCATCGAGACATCATATGGCTCCGTTATACACTGTTTTTTATCAATCGCTTGTTACCGTTTTTCCCCTCGTCAATTTTAAAAAATTAAATGAAGTATTCAAAACTGTTTAAAGAACATGCTGAAAATTATGGCTAAGCGATCGAATACGTCTCAAATATTAATTTTTAAGGAAAATTTAGACTTTCATAGCTGAGCAGCTTCCGAATTCTGCAATATACAGATCGAAAGCCACTTAGGAGTGGATTTATTTACGGAAAGGAGTTATAAGCAACCGAAAATAAAAACGGTGAGTAGAACAGTCTGCTGACATCATGATGACGTCACGCGTGCACCACATTGTCGTAAATAAGTTTTGAAACATCAGCCAATTAATTTAAGCTAGACAGATTTGGTTATGTCCCTTTAGCACAAGTGAAATCAGTTAAAAAAAGCTTTAGGGCAGTTCAATGATAAGCTTCCAATTTCTAAATCAGGGCCATTTTTCTCGAAATTCACAAATATGGAATTTTAAAAATAACACACGCCCACAAATTGGTGCTTGCATGAATACTCCTGCACACATTCCCAATTGACAATCACCGCCAGCTTTGGTGCAGGCCGTGGCTAATTACAGAGACCCTTCTACGGCAGCAGATCGGCATCTAAATGCGCGTTTTTGAGGCGTGCATTACGGCGCCGCGCAGAGCTTGGGCAGGGCCTGCATGGCAAGCGGCCTTTGCGCGAGGGCACGAGACGTATGCCGGACTGCCGGTCCTTAATATGCTGGCTCGCGTCTAGCGGCCTCAGTGCTATCCAGCGCCGCCGCTGTCATGAGAAGAGTAGGCCAAACTCGACTGAGGGCAAAATGAGAGTTTAAAAAGGCGCTTACTATCCACCGTTTGGTAGGCAGAAATGGATGGGGTAGGAATCGAAGAATTTTTATTGGAGTTAAGGAAAACAGTACAGACAGAGAAATTTAATTCACGCCAATGAGCACTCAAAAATTTATGAAAGACCACAACTTCATAGTAAGTATATCAGTTCCATTTCGCATTCATTTTCAATTGAAATTTTCTAGAAAACCTGAATGGAGAATTTCGAGAAATAATACATTACATGTATAGGTTCTTTCTACGGTTCTAGTGAATGTATTAACGGAATTAAAATACATATTGTTAGAGATGGAAAAAATTCGAGGCGAACAAACACTGCAATAGCAGAAATGAGTAGACCACTGGATGTCCGACATCGACAATGATGTCATTCGACAACTGTGAGTGTGAGTAGGATACTTCTGCTTTACATGCCTGGACTGGCACATAATAACAGCAACTTTGGCCCGAAAACTGCAAATCCAACAAACGAATAGAGTAAGTAGTCCTTCTTTAAAATATTAAATGCTTAGCTTTAGAATACTACAATTATGACTTGGGTACTAAAATGACGAATAAGGGTATCAAAGCATTCACATTCTATTACTGGCTGCTAAAAAATTATTACCGAGCCTTCAAAACACCTCTTATTTTCGTAACGCTTTTCTTGATATCGTTTTCATCATTTTGCTCGCTACTTGCACGTGTGTATGCATCAGTGAGGTGAGGATGGGTATGTTTGCGTGTGTTTATGAATGTATGCAGATTTATGTATGGTATTTTGTCTTGGTTTCCTGTGCGTCAAGTAGTCTACCCTTGTATGCTGTAGATAGCATGTATCTTTGTGGGTGTTTGCAAAAGTGCGTGATTCTTTGTTTCCTATGTATGAGCATGCGTGCTGGTGTAATGTGTGTGTGTTAAAATGTGTCCAAAAATCATCAAGAAAACAATGAAGCGCAATTTTCTGAAGTTCCTTCAAAACTAAGAAAATACTTGGGCATTCCGTACTTTTTAAAGGTTATTAAGAAGCCAAACCCAACAGTTTTCGTTTTTTCCTTTCAGACACCAATTTCAAGTCGGTTTCTTCAATGTGGCTGGGTTAATAGGAGGAACTACTCCTCCAGTTAGTTGAAAACTTGTCTACGCCATTTTTTCTCAAATGAGAACATCAAGTTCCGCACCGTGACTTGTGCGATGTCATTATATAGGGTGTTTTGTTTTTTTCGGATAAATGCCGACCACAGGTAGCAAAACTCAAAATTAATCAAAATTTCATCAATGATGAAATGCGAAAAACTCCTTAGTTTTTGAGTTATAAGGACTAGAAGAAACTTTAAAACTTTAAGTGGGATACTACGTGAGCGCCAATGTTAGCGCTAGTCTTGATAGTTCCGACCCCACTAAAGCAGGTTTTGGTTATTTTTACAATAAAAACAGCAAGCATGTTACGGTTAGGAAAAATATCTGCAGTTTCAAGCTATTAGGCATTTACAATGGTAATGTTTGTAATAATGGCGCTAACTCGATGACGGATGTTCTATGTACGTCGAGGTTAATGGAGACCATTTTTAACACCTTTCGTAATGAGACTAGTCTGTTAAATAATAGTTGAGCATTAATTTATGGTGTGTTGTTAATAATCTACAATACATCTGACGAAAATTTTCTTACAAATTGTAAAAATGAGGTTTTCATTAATTCAATGAAATAACTACTAAAGTTTATCATTGATGGCTTGGTGATAATTTCCTAACGAACATTCAAATTGCAGGTAAAATGTAAAATGCTTGCAGGTTTTATTGTAAAAAAACCAAAACTTGCTTTATCGAAACTATCAAGACTAGCGTCAACATGGGCGCGCCCGTAGTATGCTAATTTTAGTTTTAAAATTTCTTCATGTCCTTATACTGGAAAGCAAAGGAGTTTTGTGCAGTTGACAATTCGTGAAAATCTATTTATATTGAGTTTTTCTACCTATGTTTAAAATTTGTCCCCACAATAAAAAACACCCTGTATTTATGAAAGTTTCGTTCAGCCCCCGTTCTCACGAGATATTCAGGGCGCTCATGTTAAAATGGAACATTTTGCAATTTATCTCTCCCATCAAATTCTTCGTCAAATCTCTGATCATCGATGATATTGTTACATCGATGATTCTCTAATTTCAGTTGCTCCAACCAGTTTTCTGCGGGAACGAATCTTTGTTAACAACGTAGTGTTCACGCTTATTCTTCAGCAAGCTTCAGAGTCCTTACGCTTCATTTTCTGATGATTTACAGTTTTAATCGTAATTGAGACATGCATGAGTATCATGCGTATCTCATTAGGAGTGTTTCGATCAGTAGCCCTTATACCTACATAAAAGATTCGAAATTTTGAAACATGAAATAGAAAGTGTATATTATAATCTTTAACAGGATTTATGTCTGGTGTCCCAATTAATAATGATAAATTTCTCCTCTGGAGAGCGCTAGAAAAAAGTGTTGGTACACTGTCCCAATTTTTGGCGGTTCGTTCCGAGGCAGTACCCGTTAAAATGTCATTGACGTACAACAGATTTCGAGATTGTATGATGTTTTAATTGTGCGGTAAACATGTTTAGTTTCAAGCCAAATAAGAATTAGGCAGAATTAGGCATGTGCAGCACCGGGCGTGAGGTAACGCTTTCTCGTTATGAAACTATGACTTTCACACATTGGAGAGTGAATTGGGTGAATAATGTTTGTATTTCACGAGCACAAAATGTAAAATGCCGAGGGTAACTTGTACATTGGTACAACTGTCGACATTTGTGTAAAACTGAATCGCCACAGATGGAAATCCAAGCTGTGCATTAGGTGAAATCAGAAGGGTGTGGTGGTGAACCAAGAACTCCTGAAATTAGAGTGAAACAGAGAATGTCTTTCGCTGTCGTCAATAACAGATCAATATGAAACATTCTTTCATCGGAAAGGTGCAAACGGAGCTACAAGATAACGCGTTATCACGCATGTAGCAACACAAAGCTTCATTGAACACCATGGCGTCAGAAACTTCATTTCTGCACTTGACTGAAAACTCTTTCCAAACCTGTCGTGCTCATCAGACTTGGCCCCGCAGGATTACCACTTGTGTTCATCAATGACCCAAAAAATTTCCGAAAGGCCTTCAATAATTAGGAAAATGTAGCTAATGGCTCTCAAACTTAGTTGCTTGAAAGTATGAACGAATTTTCCAAATATTTTCAACATGAAGGACAAATGGGTAAATATATTGTGCCTTTTCTTAGGCTACAATAATTTCTTTAGAAAAAATTAAGGATTAATTATCGGCACTTCTTGAATTAGTTTTTAATGAGAAAACATTGAATGCAAAGGTTTTATTATATGAACAATTTCAATGCCTGATTTATTAAAAAACACGCAATTCAAGTGAGAATTTTTTTTCACTGACCACAATATCAGCAGAGTTATTTGAATAAGACGTGAATTGACAAATTTTCCAGAAACTGAACCCCTAAGTTTGTTAACGTAAAAGGATAAATCTTGTCTGGAGTGGACCAGAAATTAATTCTAATTACTTCTCAAGCTTGTACTTTTATATTGAATGAGCACACACATATTCGAGTTATATTCTGCCATGAAAATAAAAGTTGTTTCTAGCCGTGAACTTTGTCCATCTCCATTTCTAGCAGCATGAGCTCAATTTTTAACAAGACTCCTATCCAGAGTTAAATTGCTTTTCTTCGATATACAGTAATAGTGCGCGTCCACAAGGTTGTAACTTTGAGGGCACCATTTCCTAATAATCGTAGATTTATTTCTATTGGACTTACGTCTACGAAAATTTGCAGACTACTAGATCTCTAAATTTCTAACAACTTTTCTCGAACAAGTTTTTTGCATTAGGGCATAGAAAATTAATTATTCCTAATATTACATATATATATATTTATATCATTCGTTTCAAAATTTCCGAAATTTACAGAGCTAGAGCAATGCGTTTTGTTGCATTTGAAAATAGAATGTGTGCTCCAAAATTTGCAGTGGGGAGTCGTAGCGGACCTTTCTAAGGTACTGTTACATACTTTCAATTCAATTAGATAATGATTTACAATTGAAATTTACACATTACACCAAGAAAGCCGTACAAGTACGGCTGTGTCGCCGTACCTTCAATTTATCTCTAACTACCTGCACTTCCCCCCCTTCTGGAGGGCGCTGGAGTTGAAAGACGTTCCTAATATTTCTACAGAGATTCGGGAACATATCTCAAACTCTTTTAAAGCAATAAAAATCAAAATCGGAAAATCGAATTTTTGACAGAAAATGCTGGAAAATGGTGCCCTTAATATGAGTAAAACTTACTCTTTTATCGTGAAGTGAAAAAAAATAACACTGATACCTAAATAAATAAGCTTGTACGCTAAATTATAGACACGTGCTGATTTTAGGCTTCTCAAATTTTTCAAATTCCGTCAAACTTCTCATTAGGGCCAGTTGGAAATACTCAGCGATAACAACGATTGTGCAATGAAATTTCTCGAATTCTTCCTCACAAAGACTCTCGAAAGTACGGACTGGATGACAGACTCCATACTCTTTTGACACGTTGTATTCTTTTCTGTGTTATGAACCTTTTGAAGGAAGAAAGAGTGCAAACGTTTCGTCTTATTTGGCAGTTATGTAAGATAAACTCAAAATTAAACATTGGTTTTATAAGATAACTTGAAATAATGGTATTTGTTCATCATGTGGTCATGGTTGGCAGCTAATTTAAGGTCATTGTAAGATAATTTTCGTCGATTGTTCTTTTCTCGGCAGTTTCTGTCGGGTGCCAAATTGTAGGATTACTTCGTATGTTACATCAGGCGAGTCCCTGTTCGGGCGCCAATTTGTAAGATGCGTTTTAGCTTAAAGTTGGGCTTTCGGTCAGCAGCATACAAAGGAAGCCGGTTATTTAGGCCGCTAGCAGGGAAGTTTTCTTCTGTAGATAACAGGTCAATGAAGGATGTAGTTCTCTCGACGTTTATTCTTTTACAGAAGATCCGTTCACAAATTTCAGCCGTTTCCAAAAGCTATCTCCCTAAATTTTGATCGCCCCGAATTTTCAGGATTCGTGAAGAATATCTGGTTCGCGAGTATCTTAGATACTAGCGAGCTTAAATTTGTTATATTGAATATTATTCTTAGGTCTACAAGTGACACACTACAAGAAATTGTAAGGAGCAAGTCGGCTATACGGCGATAGCCTGACAGTTATTAACCACGGTTGTCCGTGGCATAGCAGCTGGATTAGGCATCAAGCCTAAAATACCAGATGACCAGCGTGAAATATTATTTAAAAAATCATCGGACTCTGCTCGTGATTTACCGCCGCGTTCTGAGTTCACCTACGACATATCCGTGAATTTCGATCCATTTAATATGAAGTTGAGGGAAGCATGCAGAATCTTTGCACAAGGTGCTTATAAACAGTAAGTTAAGAAAGAAATTAATGAAACAGGATAAAAATTGAAGAAGAAAGTAGTAGATGCTGGAAAACATGACAGCAGTGAATCGTAATTAGACGGTCCGTAACAAAACAAAAAACAATTCTATTTGAACAAAATGGAGGCCTTACCTAACCTTTAGCTCAAAACCTATTTTAATTATAGCATATTTCTAAAATTTTTGTTCTGCTTCAACCATATTATCCGTTGAATGCTTTTCAACTAATGCCATACATTTTCAACTAATGCCATTATATATCTTGAAAATTTTACTTTTAATTTCTCTACTGAAGGCTGTTAGAAGCATGCTTGCGCAGAAAAGTAAAACCAAAAAAATGTTCACGGCTAAATTTAAGTTTAGTTCAAGTTTTAGAAAAATTAACTATATCATCAGTTCATGAACGTTGGCATATATATGTATATATCTGTGATACTAGTCTCTAAAGTAAAAAATATGAAAATTATGAATATCTCATTACTGTATTTTAATTTCCGAGAGCTGCCTGCCTGTTTCAATCTAAAGATTCGTTTCAAATACGTTTCCCAGGGCAGCCGTCGCCTAGTAAATCATCAATTTGGAGAAACACCGAAAAATTCCCTGAGGAAGGAACTGTACTGAATCTTAAAGCTCATTTTACACCTGCGGTGTGGAGCGTCGGTGTGGAGCGACGGTGAACTTGCTAGAGCTCCTCCCACGAGAGGATTGAGCGTCAGTGCACACCGACTTGCTTTTACATTGCCGCTCAACACGACGCTCCTTCCCCAGAGACAGCAATCGTCAGTATTGCTCTTGCAATACTGACAGAATACTTGGCAGAACAATCTGCAGAATATTTACAGAATAATTTGCAGAAAAAATAATCTAATATTCTAAAAAACTTTAATATAACCCAATTACCTTCAAAAAACACTGTAAATGGAAAGAAAAAATAAATACCTATTACTAATATGTAGGTGTGCTTTTTTACTTTTTCCTTTAATTTGAATTATCTTCTACTGACACCTGCCGAATGTTTTCCGTGGATTTGAAGTACTTTTCTTGAGAGCAGTGTACATTGTGCAATTTAATTACACTGTAATTAATTTTACGTTTACACACGCAATGTATATTTCTTTGATTTTTTGAATAGTGAGAGCTGTCTCCTATCTTGGCCTCTCAGTGTTTGAATTTTCATTTTAACCATTGCAATATCATAATTTGGGAAGTGAGATGCTAGACTTTTAAAAGCATCTTCTCTGGACACTCTGTTTTTATACTCTGCGAGCTTAACGTTCCATAAACTTGGAAATTCATCACATTTTTCAATGGGAGGTTTCATTTCTTCCTTGCTACATAATATGTAAGCCATGACTACACATGCTCTCTATGGTCTCAAGAGCAACTGAACGCTGTTGACTGGCAGTGCACACCGCCAATATTTAGCATGCAGAATGTTGCCGCTCCTTACCGAGAGCGTGGCAATAAGGGTCATTTTGCATTGCTGTGGGCGGAGCTTATTTGACTGGCGGGATGGAGCGACGGTGTGGAGCGCGAAGACACCGTCAATGTAAAATGGCCTTAACAAAGGTGGTTCAGGGCCGAGACGTCAGCAGTGTTGCCAATCTAGCGGTTTTCCCGCTATATCTAGCGGTTTTATGATGCATCTAGCGATATAAAAGTGACATCTAGCGGCTAGAGGGAAATCTAGCGTTTTTTTATAGTTTCTAGCTTTTTCTAGCGGTATTTCTATTGAAGATTGTATTTACTATATTAAATTAATTTGTGTCAAAAGCCGTGTAAAGCTTTCACATTCAGTTTGGCTGAGCGCTCAAGTTCAATCCCGATTTTTTCTCGATTGATACACGTTTGATCTTAATCTACCGATCGCTGCTAGCCGGCGCTCTGCACCGCATTAGTCACGCTACCACGCCACCCGTCGCTCGGTTGATACGTTGTGTAACTTGTTCGTTACCAAGACTCGTGCAGATATTTCAGAATAAAAGAAAAACAATCCTAATCAATCATGCCGAAAATTAAGCAATAAAAACAAAAATTTCGAAGTGAGTGGTTAAAATGTGATGGCTTCAAGGACTGGATTAATGAAGTTAATAGTGACTCATCAAAAGCGCACTGTTGCCAATGCAAAATAAATATAAGTGATATATATAGTGACTTAATTATTAACACTGTTGTTGACTTAGAAACATGTCAATAACAGTGGTGCACCAGAGACAGATATAACTCGGTTTATTGTCCAGAAATGTAACGGAACTACGTTACTGGAAGCCAATCTTGCATTGTATTCAGCTTTTCATTCCTCCATTGTGAACTGTGATCACCTGACAGATATTTTGAAGTCCACAATCGATGACAGTAAGATAACGTCCCAATTTAGGATGCACAGAACAAAATGCTCAGAGAGTATCAAAAATGTTTTTAGTCCTCATTTTCAGAGTGATCTGCTGGCTGATGTTGGTGGGGGCAAGTACAGTCTACTCCTAGACGAGTAAAATGACATCACTATTGATAAAATGCTTGGTATTGTCATATATTCAGCAAAAAATTCAATGAAGTTGTTTCAACTTATCTAAATCTTCTTGAATTGGAAACCCGTGAGGCCCAGTCTATTGTGGATGCACTAAAATGTGAGTTGAAGAGTAAAATGCTCGATATTGGCAAACTTGTAGCAAATAGGCACTGACAATGCCAGTGTCATGGTTGGTGTGAACAATGGCGTGTATCAAAAGCTGAAAAAAGAAGTCCCTTCTCTAATACTTTTTAGATGTGTGTGTCATTCATTGCAACTTGCTGTATCTCATGCTGCATCTGAATTTCTACCTCGAAGTTTGAAATTTCTTTTGTCTGAAAATACAAGTGGCTTTTTGTGTCATTATTAAGACAAATATCCTACAAAAACTGTATGACACAAATAATGATGGAAATTCTCCTCTTAAAATACCAAAATGTTAAACTGTCAGACAAGGTGGCTCTCGATCGAATGTGCAGTTCGTCAAACTTTGGCGCAATGGATTGAGCAAAAGTTGCATTTCCACAAAACAAAATCAGAGGAGAAATGCTAAAAATTTTGTCAGAGGAGAAATGCAGAAATTTTGTCCAACATGTACAATGGCGAAAATAATCTAGTTTTCCTGTTGTTTCTTCAACTTATTTTGGACGAAATTAAAAGAATAAATAAACTTTTCGGTTCAAAAACCACTAACAAACCAAAACTGTTGGACGATTTATGTTTGCTACTGAATTCAATTGCTGGCAAGTTGACAGTTTCGACAGCAAGATTCGATCCACTTTCTGATAATGTAGAAGAGTACCTAGATCCTAAGCCATTTTTGAGACACAGGTTTGAAATAAAAATTTAAGAACTTAGAGAACGAAAGAAAATATCCAAGAAAGAAGAGCAAGAGTTAAGAGACAGATTGAAAAAATTTCTCATCTGTTTGTACGAGCAGTTGAAGCAAAGGTTGCCAGAAAATTTGAAAATTGTATAACTTTTTAAATATATGAAATAGGAGACTACAACATAGAATATCCAAAAGAATAGAGTTCAATGTTTTCTTACGTATCTGGTATAACCTCCAAATAAGCATAAACATCAAGGGTGCAGGAGAAAATGTTTTTGTAATCAGCTAACAGAACACAACTGACTCTTCAACAACACAAGTTCATCATCGAAGAAATTACAAAAATTGGATCCATCGTCAGATTCAGAGGAAATTTTTCTTGGAATAGTGATTCAAATCTAACAAAATGATTCAGAGGACCTTCCAAAAATGGCAATCCCAGTTTATTGTGAGAAACATTAATAAAAGAAGATATGGAGGAAAAGTTTCGGAACGCGCAGCGAAAAATGTTGAGACTGAGAACTCTAATCCAAGAGGAAAACACGAATTCGACTCGGAAATTATCATAAATAAAAAAATTTTCTTCTCTTGAATAATCCCAGTTTTACTTCCCTATCTTGTCTGTGAAAATGGTTAAAGCAATTTTAAAAGTTATACATGTTAGCAATCATCCTGTATACAGGGTATTCGGGATAAATTGAACAGTCCCGTCAAGAAAAAGAAAAGTAGTAGGTAACAACGAAATTTAATGGATTTAAAAGAAAGTCAATAGACAAGAGAGTTACACTATTGTCAAAGAGTTTTCCTCAAAATAACCGTCATTAGCGTCTATTGTAGCCTCAATCCGGCCCCGGAACCAGGAGCAAGCAGATTTTACACTTTCCCTGTGTAGGGTCTCAAAAACTGCTTTAATTCTGTCGATTAACGGGCTTTTGTACTACTGTCACGGCGTTTCGTGTCTTTCTCGAAAGCGCCCCGTACACAATAGTCCATCGGGTTAAGATCTGGAGCCAAACAGTGAACTGGTGTAGCCATTAAAATTGGCTTACCTATTTTTTACTCATCTCTGAGGTGTGACGGGGACGAATCCTTCCACCATACATATGACATATTATTGGCTGCCCAAGTTATCTAAGGCTTGATTGGTCAGCAATTATACGTTGACATCTGAATTCAATCTAAGGCCATCTTTGAAAAAATGCAGAGGCATCACATCACTCTCGGACACACACATCCGAAAACAATGACAGTTTTGGGAAATTTGGTCTTCATGACGAGGATTTTTCAGAGGTCAAGAAGCATTGAGCAGCAATCATAATATTCTTATTTTGATGGCCGGCACAAAATAATCATTTTTTTTCTCTTCCATGATTCAGGTGGGTTCCAGTAATCCATTCGCGTTGTCATTGAGTGTGTGAATGAAAAAGGGGCTTAAACTTTTACAGAAAGCGAATTGTGCGTGTACACTTTAAACACATTTGAAAAAACAACCAAATGTTATTCAGGAAAGTTTATCTCGAACACTCTGTAAATATATTTAACGAACAAAACATCTCACAATTTAGACAATCAGCACAGTAGAAATGATTCGCACTGACATTCATGAGGGCAAGTCAATAAATTTGAACACACTCTTACAAACTTTAGAGAGAACTTTGTGTGTGTCATTGAAGTATAAAGCGCACTCAGAACGCATGGTAATGGACGACTGCTGGAGAGCTCATGGCGACCTTTGATGTCGCATTTTTGCGGTCTCAAAGAAGCTTTTGGAAGCGCCGTTCTGCTCTGGTCAGAGGCACAGAGTGAGGCGCCACCGACAGCTTGCTTGCGCTACCCAGCAGGAAACCCACTGCAAACCTCGGGTAAACGTGCTCAGTACGAGTAAAAATGAATCATCCCTTTCTGCATTCGTAATACTACCACAAAGTTGTGAATGATTATTACAACGGAAATTGTTCCATGTAAAATGATTTAGAAAAATTCCTCAATACACGGCTTCCATCAGTGGAATGGCTACCACCAAATGAGCATAGTTAATTTTAATGCATAGCATCTGATAGCATTTAAATGCAATCTCATAGGACAATTCAGTCCAGTTGCATACCCAGAACAACATTTTGCATGCTAAAAATTTCGCAAAGTATTTCCAAAGCCAAAAATAATTTTGCCAATAGAAAACTAATTTGACCAATTTTTGTTTCTTCAAAATAACATTTGTTTCTAGATTGTGTAAAAAATACTCGTAGTTGGTTTTTACAACACCTCACCACTTCTTTCAGTTTGAAACATTTCAGGCCAGACATTCATTGCTCAGATTCACTTGATTTCAATTTAGGAAAGAGACACAGCGGTAAGCAAATGATGAGAACGATGTTATGAAAATCGCCAACTTTAGTGTAACTGCCTCTTGCATTTTTTTCGTGTGTCAGAAGGAGGCACAAGAGAATATAGCAAATTTTAATTATTTCAGATTCCATAACATTAGCTCATTGATCGATTCGAATATTCAGTAAAATGATAAATGAGTTATTATCAATACTTTAACTTTTTAAACATCTCCCTACAATAGAGGAAATATTTTCTTTGATGCCTTTCGGTGACTATTAAAATGACTGTTAATGAACTCAGATGTGTATTGATGCGTAACAAAGAAATTTTAGCTGGAAAACGGCACAGCTACTGCTGTGTCAGCAAAGCATGCTAATTAACGGTGTTCCGTCGTGGGTTGTGAGCGATTGTGCAATGTCCCCGTTAGTTCCCTTATGCGCATCAGACTAGGAGTTTTCTATCAACGACTGAAATTACTCCAAAACTCATGGCACTATAGTCTCCGACCTCAGCGTTAATTTAATGAACGCTTACCATTAGTTCACGGACATTTCCGCTGATCAAAAGTTCATGTCAAATTTTCGAAAAATGTTAAGGATCAATTAACCAAAAAAATGTATAATGTAACAAGAAGATAATAAAACTGTACTCAATACATAACAGTAAATAGCATTAGCGCTGTTAGTCATATACAGTATGTGTCTAGATTTCTCCGGCAATCTGTTCAAAGATTATTAAATTCTTCAGTGAATCATGGTAGTGGAACATGTGTACTGTAATGTTGCCAATTTAAATGAGGGTTATCATCTCAGACAAATGTGCTAAAATTAAACGGAGAAAAAGTGAAAGTTAATATTCTGGTTCATGTTTTTCACCATTTGATACATTATTTATGATTGTATTTTGGTCACTATTGAGTTTTATTCTGCTCATTATTCATGTTAAAAATAGAACTTAGAAACAATTTTGCGTTTGATATTTAGTTTGCTTCCGTTCTATATTTTGTTTCTATATACATTTCAATTGTCTGGTAATATGAGATCCCCAAATTCAAGCCTACTTTTGAAAGATAAAAAGTGAGAACATTCTGTAACCCATCTGCTGCCTGGCCGGAATTTCAGAATATTTAATCCAAACATAAAGCTATTTTGAGAAATCGTTTTTGAGTAATAAGGAACCATTGGAATTCAATGCCATTTCTCGTCAACGGTAATGAGAGTCAGTTGAAGCGCAAATTTTTGTCTAATGTCACATATCTCACTACTTCTATATAATTTGTATATAATACTTGATGGAAGATAATTAATCTTCAGGGAGTTTCAGAATTTGTATGATCTTCAATGAATCATTCGTGTGGGCATTGAAATATAAGTCTTATAAAGCCTCCACATAAACCACCCATGACAGTTTTACTGATCAAAAATGCTCAATTTTCATTCCATTTTGTTCTCTCCAGCGCGATGTCCAGTTTCAACGTCGTATTGAGAATACGGCTGTATCAGTGAGCTGTAAATTAATTTTAGCACTCATCTTGGTATAGGACGTCCTTGACTTGGAGCAAAATTCCGATAGAGATGGATAACTGTTTACTCATGTAATTAATAAGAGATGATTTCTGAAAGTCAAATTTTTGAGTACTTTGACTACTATGCAGCTTTGAGTACGTTTTGTCTCAAAGGTATGCTGCTTTAAGTACGTTGAATTCTTCCGCTGCTAGTCCTCAGAGAAGGGGATAATATTTCCTTCACGTTAAAGAAGAGTGAGCGTATTTAGTTTTGTTGATATTCATAGAGATTTCATTTGTTGCCAGCCGGAGAACATATTTACTGAAATTGCCCGATTTATTTAATTTGCGATGTGCACTTTGTTTTTAGAAAAAAGTTTTGAGATAAAATATTGCCACCTGTAATGCTCAAATTAAGGAAAAACTTTTGACGAAAGACGTGAAAACATGTCTTCGTTTATCACCTGCTGAAAATTTTGAAATTTCTTTTATTCATTCACTAACTTTATGCGAGGATTTTTTGCATGGACTGTTGTGTAACAACTATCCGATAGGATAAATTAAGTTTTTTCAGTCAGCGGTAAACGCTACTGTATATACTCAAATACTGAGGTGTTCACATACTTGAGG
The DNA here is from genome assembly GCA_014220935.1 of Platorchestia sp. MABIK. NCBI lineage: Eukaryota > Metazoa > Arthropoda > Malacostraca > Amphipoda > Talitridae > Platorchestia > Platorchestia sp. MABIK. Next base: position 16,465 of record JACJUY010003256.1, on the reverse strand, counting down.
AATAGCTTGATATACATACTAGTATCATAGTTATGAATAAATTTGTCATGAGAGCTGTAGCTCTTATAAAATAATTTTTCCTCTCACCTCTAGAAATTTAATCATTTTCGTCGATTCTCTATTTATTTCATTTCAGCAAAAGTTGGTGTGATAGAATGAACGAACTAGGTTATTCATCGTCCCCATAAATTGTAAAGTTACTCCAATTGACAGCTTTAACTTGATTAAAACGGCAAAAAAATATGTGACAAAGAGTGCGAAACTTCAATTGATTCTGTGACAATAATTTCTTCTTCATGTTGCAGCTAGCAAGGGTTTACTTAGTTGTAATAAAACATTTTTTCCTCTTGTCCACAAGCTTGAATATATGTTGGAATAAATCGTATTTGTTTCAATCATTTTTTTATTCTGTTATTCAAAATTCTTTTTTCATAATGAGTACACCTGATAACGCTTTAGAACTTCAAAATTAATCACAATACAAATTTTCTACTGATGGCGCCCAAAGTTAGTTCAACACGTTCAATGCATCATGACGCACTTTCGGTCACCCGAACATGAGCTAATCAACTACTTAGTTACATGATCACCAACTTAGTTTCCATGCGTATTTCACCAAAAGTGATGGGAATATCTATTTGATATTTTTGTTAAATAATGTGCACTGAAACTGAATTTAAAATGATTTGAATATTGAACTTCAGTTCAACCCGCAGCAATGAAAGTGTGAGAGATAAGTTTGATAAGTTTGGCCAAATTATCGATGTTATTTTGTTTATGGTTCAACCGAAATCTTTAGGGGCCATAAAATCATTAAGGTTTATTGAAAGATCAACGTAAAATAATATGTGGCTCCTCCTATAAATCATTCTTATGGAAAATCATGTATTCTTTGCAAACGAGACGTTGGCGTGCACGAGCGAAATAACAAACAGTGCCAAAGCCACGATTGCGAAATCGAGTTGGGCGAATATCTAAATGGCAGGCAAAAAATTAACACAGCTTATCACGAGTCACCACGCGAAACACTCATGTACTCTTTTCTAGGGGTTTCCTCTTCGAGCTAGCAACAGGCGAAACCTGATCGACCAGTTGCTGTTTTACAATAACGTCTACAAAAGCGTTCCCATGCTGAGCCTAACTTTGGTTGTAAGATTTTAATGCATTATAAAATTTAAATTGGTCAATAGTTTGACTGTAGACTAAAGACTACAGAAATGTAATAGAAACGAATTTACTTTTGTACTACATTGTACGTTACAAATGAGGTCGTGTGATTTTCAGATGAGTGCAGAATCGAACTTTTGGCTTAAAATACAGATCTCCACATTTTGAGTTTCGAACTTTCGATAGGGATGAAACACGTATTCCAGTAAGTTGAGCAGCTAAGAGTAGAGAATCTAAAAAAAATTGCGAAGCAGGGAAGCAAAAAACGACAAAAAAATTTTGACCCACACTTGCTGGCTTCAGACAAAAAGTTTGAACCAGCGATCGTTGGGCAGTATTTCATTTCGAAAACAGACATTCACGCTTTGGTAATCTACTATTTCCTCATGAAGACGGACATAAAAACGCCTTTAAAATTGTATAAATACGAAATTTGTTTTGAACTGTTTGAACATTTTAGCTGATTTAACGGACTCACATGATTGTCCCATGTATGACTTAAATTGATTTTGACTCCGTGAGAAGTTGACAACATTTTGATTGCTTTACAATACGAGTGCAAAAGCCCGAGAAGTATTGAATACATTATTTTCAAAAACCTAAAAAGATTTCCACGTCAGAGCTGCTCGTGCAATTCGATGAGAATCGACAAGTCTTGGTTCCCATTTTTGTCTCATTTTTTAGGAATCCAAATCCACTTTAGCATCGATTGTTGCTCAAATACGACACGGTAATTACCCACTGGCATCCCTTCGGTCACTTAGGTCATTACCTCTTAAATATTAGCTCACAGTGACGGTTTTAATCACACGAAAGCATATGATTATAACCGTGTAAATAACTATGCCTTATAATCATTTATTGCCAGGAGCAACCACCTTACCTATTCCAACTTCCATAAACTTTGGAACCTTCATCTTTATTTTGAAATGTCTCATTAATTCGTATCGGGTCGATGACGCTCTCGAAATTTGCAATTATTTTCTCAGCAACAATCTACACCACGAGTGGAGCTATTTAATGATGAGTTTGATTCTATGTTAAAAGCCTGTCAGTTTATCAGTAAAATTTTTTTCCATCTGATTGTTTAAAATAAACCTATTTATTTGGCAAATGCATATACTCGGTAAGCGACACAGTTCTTGGAACGCACAAGGTCAGATCAGAAGACTTGTGACAGAATTACCAAACACTAAAAATTTGATGTTACTTTTCTCGGCAAGTTACGCTTCCAGTAAGTTCAAATCGTTCTCTTTACATAAAAGAAGACGACAACCTACATGAAATAAACAGGAGTTCACAAACAAACTTGTAGTGCTCCGAGTCCATTGCAGCGAAAGACAGGCAAATTATTGATTTGTGGAAACTACTGCCTGCGATAGAAGCCAAAAAAAACTGTTCACAAATTTGGGTTAAAATTCAAGCCTGGGGACGAAAACCTTTTTCGTTGAGCGCTAAGTGGTAGTTCAACATGACGGGTAGTTGCAGGACGTCTCAAATATCCACAATTTTGATGTTGAGAAAACGCTCTTTTCCAGTAAAAAAGTGAACAGTGATGCCATTGTCTGAACAGGGAAATTGATTCAGCGATTTTTCATGCAACTTAAACGAAAAAATAAAGAAGGACCTAAATCGTGAGAATAATTTTACCATTTTTAAACATTTTCACTCATTATTTGATCTGTTCTCACTATCCGCGCATAATAATATACGTAAAATCACCGTCCAAAACATTCAACACGTGAAGGTTAAGCATTTATTAAATCTGGCCCTTGTACATGGCGTGCTCATCACAAGAGAAAGCATCTTTATTTTCACACCTCCAAATACCCCGCAGAAGCAATATAATTATTAAAGTTCAAATTTCAATCACTCCTAACGAACAATCTTCTGCATAAATGTCATTATGTCCAGAGCTAAAGACCTTCTGAGAAAGTATTCTGAGAAATTTCGCTAACAATAGCGATTACTGGAGCAAAGCAAAATGCCTAGCAAAGCAATGATGAATATTTTTAAAAATTCCAGAACACTTGTATCCTTTTTAACTGAAACGATGTGAAGCCTGCTCTGGCGAATGGAAAGGACTAGGGTTATGAAGTCTTTCAATAAATCTGGAGAAAAATAATGGACTTATGACCGTTTGTTGTTTCTAACAGCGTATGTTTGAGAAAGAAAACGAGGGAGGCAATTCGAAACAAATCAGTATTTTTAGAGTAAAGTTGCTTGAAAGTTTGAGACGTTTTGGTGTTTAGGCATGGGATATATGAATGATAAATTTAGCATATTAGCAGATACTTATCAAATTTTTTAGCACAAGGATTATTGGTTCAGCTGAATGGGAAGCGAATGAAAAGGTAAAAAAACAGCAGATGAAAGGTCCAGCCGTTCAGACATAATCTTTGCCAAGTTCACTTCAACGCCTTCTAATAAACCCACAGTTTCTTGAAGATTAAAAATTATTATGTTACTTTACCTTGAAATATTTGATCGCACAGAAGAAATATACCGTCAAAACTTTTATTACGGATTTTAACATTCAATTTTTTCGAGCGAGTTTTCAAGTTTGACCTAAGTGGAAGTGTCTGAGTGTGCTACACCTTTGTGTACAGCAAAGGCAAGACTGCATACTGATAAGAGACTAGAGGTAAAACACATGAACTCCTGTTTAAAATTAGCACCATGATGTCACTCACTAGTTAAATAACTAAAACGGCTCACATTTATGAAAAACATGGCTTGGAGATTTTCAGCGACGACAGTACTTCATTGTACATATAAGAGTGTGTCCTCAAATAAAATATAAAGCGTGTTTGAAGGCTGATGCATGGATGTACAACTTGATAGCTTCCAAATAACGAAATAGCGCCAAAAATGTGCATACTTCAATGTACACCCAAGTTCCTCAACTGATCGTTAGTTCCTCATCCACAAATGAAAAATACAAATTAGTGTAATCGCATTCATTTTTAAATCCCTAATCTTTATAGCTTTGCAAAGTGCAAAGAAGGTGAATTCATTTTACACACACATATGATGAAACTCGAAATGAATGTTAAATTTTAGGAAAATGAATAATATCAATGACTTGGATGAACAGTAACGGTAAGAAAAGCTAACTATTCAATGGTACAGACTATGGTCAAAGATTGACGTACATTAATTTTCATTCTGGATACATCAATTGCATCAAAAAATTAGGCAGCTTGATCTACAAGACTGAAAAGCGAAACATTACGACTGTTTTGCATTAGCAATCTCTAATGAATTACCGTGCACTGGCAGTACATAAAAAGAATTTCAATTAAGTTCGACAACAAATAAATATGCGCTTTGCAGTTAGAATATGAAAACATAGTCATTCGTAATTATGAAGTGGCTTTCAGTAAAAGCAGCTGGACTGTGCTCGAAGCTATCGATAATTCGGATAAGGAGCATATAGCTTGGGCGGTAGCAAAGACGTCTCCTACAGCTGCCTGTGTAGCTGCCGCGCTGTCAAAGCCCACTGCGCGCTTGCGCTCCGAATACTGTTCTGTACTGTGGCGAAAAAGAGAATCACAAAAGCATGGTGATATTCGATCATTAAATTCAACCATTGAAAGCATCGCACTTAAAAATAAAGTCATTTAAAAGCCACAAGCAGCTAAACGACCCACTGATTTATGGCTTGACGACGAATAATTATTCATTCATGGATTGAGTCCTACGAAATTCTTATCACAAAAATATCTGGTGTTCAGAAACATAATGGTTGGTTTGTACGGCAAGAAGTGCAGTCTCCCGGAAGAATCGGTCACATTTGCCCCAGTCACCAAGTCCAACCAGGCAAGTGTGATATGTATAGATGTAAGCCACGATAGTCACACCTGCAGGTAAATCCGCTGGTAAATCGCGGCCAAGAGCGTCTTCATTAGTAAGTACGCGGGCCAGCAGCGGTCAACAGCGTTTCCATCAGGTAGGTATCCTCGCAAGTAGCGAACAAGAGCGTCAGCTATTCCGGTGAAAAAATTGGTAAGCTTGGGCAACTGGGGGAAATACAAATGAAAGAAGCGACGCACTATAACAGAACGCTGAGAGCAGTGAGTGCAACGGAAAAAGCTAGGGAAAAGTCTGATACGTATCAGTGTTCCCTGCTGCCCGTGTAAACTTTAGAAGTAGGATCGTAAGAGCAGAAACCGTTACACAAGCCCGAATTCAAAACTTCTAGCCTCTTGTTAAATTTTAGTCTTAGTTAATTGAACTTAATTATAATGCTCACCTCAGATCAAATCAAAAATAAAGGTAATTCACGTTCAAGCACGACAAACTAAAGAGCCAGCATACCAACACTAAACTTAGGAATTCGTACTTCTAGCGTACAACAATGCCGTTCTGTTGACGCGGGAGGAGGCACCTTTGCAAGCATCTATCAATCCTTGCCCGCAGATGACGATTCTCCGCACAATCGGAAGCTTCATTTTGCCTACACTGATCCCAGTGCACTAGATGTGTGAGTATCATGAATTGGATTTCGTTCTCCACTGTAATCGAACTTCACCTATTAGAAAAGAAAACGTCCCATTAAATAAAAGATACACGCCAATCAAGAAAAAAATTACACATCAAATTAAGGTAGTTTAAAAAAATTTATCTGTTGTAATTGATTTTTTTTCAATAACACCAAACAAACATACCAGAATATTAAAAGTATCGAAACATGATCGATATTCCTGGAAACATGTCTAGAGCGGTAAAAAAGGTTTAATACATACCGTGAATTTTGCCTTAGGATCATGTAAGGGTAATGAAACTCTTTATGAATTTTAATTTTGCGTCAAATGAAAAATGCTTTGGACGAATTTTGGAACATCGGAACATATTTTCAAAGATCGAAATACATGTTACATGGTAAAGAAGTTCTGCTACTTAACTTGATAAGTTGTCCGCTATGTGAGCCACCGGTGTACGCGGAGGGAATTTCCGTAATGCAGATGACCGACCAGTAGTCACAAACTCAATTTTTATACATACTTGATCTAAACTAAATGAAAGCACGGTCCAGTTGATTTGTTTACTATTTGGGAAATTATTTACTACATTATTGACTTCAAATTTTAGTTAAAAATTGAACTTCAGTTGAACCCATCGCGACCAATATACTAAGTTCGAAGTCGGTTAAAGTCTGTTTTCTATATACATCTGTTAAAATGGATGTTATGAACACTCCCTTCTTTACGTTATGAACACTCATAAATAAAATTACTTTACGACAAAGGCATTTGTCTCAACTTCAAGTAGGATATACAAGAACAGGTGCTATACAATGCAAAAGTTCAGATTTGAACAATAAAATTGCTGCCTAATTGGCAACGATGAGTAAAGAATAAAGAAAAAAACAGTTTATTTTTCAATACAGATGAAACAAACAGCATCAATGATTTTTAAAATATCTTGAAGTTAGTATCCTTAGTTGACACACACACACATGGGTAGGACTATATGTAATACCATGTCACTAGTTGAAGCAAATGATTGAGGGCATGTAATCCGTTAATTGCGTAATCTATATTAAGTTGATAATCTATGTAATTACAATTTGAAAATAAAACAAAATTTCAGTGACAATGCATTGTTAAAAACCTTGTCATCAGTGGACACCTCCATTTAAATACGAGCTCAGGGACTTGCGGTAGAGGAATTATTTTTGAAAGTAAAACGGGTCGATTAAAATAATTCTGCACTTACAACTATGAGATCGACATTCAGTACTATATTTTCACCCCTACGTATCAATCAATTAGTATGTCAGTCAAAGAGCTCCGAGAAAACTTTTTCTTTTTCACACCGCAAAATTATGATATTTCCATGCTTATAATAGTGGTACGAAAGAGTTAATTCGAGTCAGAGATAAAAAAAGATTGTTCTACAACGGTAACCAATACACTGAAAACATAGTTAGAGTTATACGTGAAATTAACTACATACCTAGATAATGCTGTCGTAATATACTCACGAGCGTAAGAATGGTAAATTGCTTGGTTTTCATTCGAACTTTACAGAAAACTTGTCGCCTAAATTTATTGGCTCTGGCTTCAACTGAATAATGTTCTTCTGAAATATTGTGGCTCACTAACTTTTCTAATTCTCAACAAATCTAACGGTTGACCCTACGAAGGGCATATCGTTCTTAGCAACAGTAAGTTAGTAAACACTTTCACTCTGTTGAAGGGATGTATTATCAAGTGTCAAAAATAATTGCGTTCCCTATATAGACTGAATCAAAATAAGTACGAATAATTCCCTTAAGTAACACATACATTCGTGAAATGAGTGACGAGACTATCATTAGGAGATCCCTGTTGTTTCCACTCACACATTAGGGGAAGGTTTTGAAGCTCCTAAACAAACGATGTTAAGCCATATTTTTAGCCCTTGAACTCTCTCTTTGACTGTACGTCTCTCTTTCAAAAATATCCTCCGGACATAGTATTTCTTATTCTGGTTTTCCCGCTTATAATGCGTTCTCTGCAGTTCTCTGGCGAGTGTCACACTTCATTTATCATTCTGGTATCGGTGACTACCTGATGCCAGTGTTAATTTAATGATGGTGGGTGTTATAACGGTAGTATGAGAACAAAAACACTGGCGTTATAGGGTGAGGAAATGTTGATTGAAGAAAGTCTCCCACCCACAAGTTGTATGCATTACCGTACCACCTGAGAGTCGATAATTCGTGATGGGACTAATTTTGTAGCCTAAATATTAGTAAATGATCTTGCCTTTTTTTCACGGTAGTAAAATAAATGAATCAGAAAAGAATTAAGAAATATTTCTTGGAGAGCCAAAGGGAAATAAATCAGAACATTTTCAACAAATCATTACCACATATGAGTGTGTTAAATTATTAAGAAAAGTTAATGCTCAGAACAACATAAATTTCTCGTCTTACGTTATAGAAAGACTCAAATTGTCTGCTGCATGAAAAAGTCTACTTTGCCCAATGTTGTTAGAAAAAGCCGGCTGTCCAATCTTCCCCATCTTATTGCTTAGAGCTGGGAGCTGACTTTTGCCCCATGCTATTACTGAAAGCAAGGCGTGGACAGTGACAGCAAAGCAAGAAATCATGGAAGCAACCATCAGAATTATTATCGAAAGTTTTTATGTACCTAGAATACATGTTGAGTACTATTTTCTTGCAACAAAAAGTTACTCCTAGATAATAAAAATTACAAGTAATTATCTTGTTTTGCAAAATGATCTTGTGTGAGGATTTTAAGATGATATAGCAGTCCAGTATTCGACACTTGAAAATGATTTCTCCTCATGTCGCCTTAGATATTTTTTGCTTTCTGTCCGATAGGCCTAACAAACGTTGAACTTAAAAAAGTGGTGCTGGTGATTCATTCGTAAAAAAGTGGGAAATCAGACATCTTATTTCAATATCATTCAAGTGATAAACATTATCATCAATTTGTTCGAATATGAAAAAATGTCAAAAATGTTTTCTAAATCTGAATGTTAAAATCACATTTCGAGGCCAAAAATAAGGAAGTGTCTAACTTGATTTATAAAAAATATGGTTGAACAAAACGTAAAAACGTAGTCTATAAATACGTAAAACTCTCAATAATCATGCGCGAATGAGATTTGTTCTCCTTTTCACACTCACACACACGCTTGAAAACACATTTATCTAAATATACACACATGCACAGAATTATGTCAGTAGGTGGAAGTAATAGGTAAATTCACAGCACTTGTGTTTTTTTCAGGACTAGGTTTGTGAGCGTACACAAAATGAGACTGAAATTCCGTGGCCCTCTTCGCTATTTGCTAACAAAGAATTTAAAAATCGTGTTCTTAAATGGGTGGTTGTAATTGCCAAACGTGATCCCCAAGTGCTCATAGGGATGGAGAGGCAATTGTGCGACCGGTTCGAAGAAAAATTCCTGACATTTTGTTCTGTGTGATGACTACTGAAATTTAGTACCACCAACGAAGATTGCATGCAACATCCACACTTATAAAAATAGGATTATCAACTCCATGGGTATTTCTTGTGCTGCTTTTCCCTGCCAAAAAATATGATACCTTATAACTTTTTAAAGAGTACTATGACGTCCACTGAGATGTGAAATCTACGGACCAATGATGACACTTCCAGCGATTCCAGTCGTAGCCAGTATTGAAAAATTTCTCATCGAAGTGCTTTCGTTTTTCCATTCCACTCTGCAGCTAGAGGCAATTGTGAAAATTTAAATCATGCCATCAAAAGCCAATATTTTCTCCGCCCTATGTCATCAAGCAAAAAGTGAACAAAACCTCAAACCAAAATAGTGAACAAAACCTTAGAGACCCTTTTAATATGCACTCAAAAACCTAATCTTAAAGAAGATTTTAGCGCACTCAAATTAACCAGTGGCCTAATCTCACGCAATTCTGTGTATCTGAGTACCTGGACGAATGGGTGCTCATGCGTGTACGTGTAATAGAGAGAATACATTTGATTTGCTAATGAATGTGCGGGAGTTAGTCTCTTACACTTATAGGGACGTGTGTATTAAATTTGGTTTTAATTTCTTCAGATTGGAGGTTTTTTCTTCTCTATTCCATCGTTAAAGTTTGAGTTATGATATTATGAAAGATTTTAAAGTAATGTCTTCTTTCATGCAATGGTCCTTCATTTTTCAATGAGAATGGATTTCTCTAAAAATCAGCCGAAAAGTAATATAAACAGTTATCAGCATATCACTATTGATTACCGTTCCTTTTTCTGTATTTTATATCTTCATAGGGATAATGCCTAGTATAACCAACCCATTACTATAATTCATCTAGTGTACAGAAATATTTATCGGTTCATATAATTTCTAAAAGACTTTCCTTAGAGTCTCTTACTCCTGTGACAAATTTTTCACGCGCCAAAGAAAATCTACATCAAGGGAAATTTTCGCCACTATATGAAATCAACTTGTTATTGGGACAATGTAGTAAATAGTTTCATTTCTAATATTAAACTAACGGTGTATATATATATATGTATGATATTCAAATAAGTGGAAACTATCTCATAATAATTAAAAATCTCGCAATTTAATAAAATTTGTTAAAATAAAAATTATCATTGCCCAAACATTGGGTTGATTTCGTACGCTAATAATACGGATTAATCTGTATAAAATATACCAACTAAGTTAATGAATAGTTATTTCAGTCATTAATGAGTGCAGATATATTTGACAGATATCAAGAAATGTGAATACGTTACAATAATATGTATATTCAGAATTACTGGAATTACAGGTTCATAGCTCTTGTTTTTTCAGTCGTCCAATGAGTTTCGAAGGTCTAGTTTTTTGAAAAAAATGCTAAAATCGTTTGTCATATATTACTACAGTAATAAATGTCTATATTTTGAACAATTACGCATACTTGACGGGATCAAATTGCATGTACATGTTGCCCGTTCACCTTGAATTTTTCTAAGGAACACCGTGTAGTGACATACCTTAGTTACCCCTCAAACCTTAATTTTAGTCTATTTATGTTCAGTAATTATGATATATCCCAATGTAAATTTTACCAAGCATAATATCCATCTTTCCCTCTGCGTGTCACCAATACTTAGTGGGGTGGGAAGTACAAGTAAGGCCGTCGCAAAACGAAACCTATTGGCTGAAGCAGCATCACCTGGTCTTATAACTTCGATATCAAGTCCATAGTGACTGAATAATTAGCTCAGCTGGTGTTGGGTTATTGAAAATATCATTATCGGGACAATTTTGTTTTACCAAAATCAACCTTATAACAGGAATTGAGTACTAAGCCAATGTTATTGTAGGGAACGAAGCCAATGTTATTGTAGGGTGAAGATTAGTGCAGTTTATTGCAGATTAATGAAATTTTTCGCTCTTGGTCAGTGAAGATCTTTGCAGAAATTCGATGCCGATCTGCACTTCAAAAGCGGACATAGACTGCACTAATTCTGCACTAAATCCGCACTGATTGCAGATACTCCTGCGAAGATCTTCCATGATCTGCAAAGAATGTCTGCAATAAACTGCAATAATCTTCACCGAACGGTGAAGACACTTCTGATTGGGTAGTCACTGATACAACGAATGCAGGGACTACTGTACATTTCGAAACTAACATGAATGCTGGAAAAAATCGAAAAAAACGTCTTGGGAGTAAAGAGTCATGTCTTAAAGCGAACATGTTTCACAGTCATCTCACCTTCGTGCTATAGAACATAGAACACAGTCGACGACTATGTTGTTCAAGAACATTGATTTTTCAGTAAGAAATTTACCCTCGAAGTGTTTACACTGGTGTAACAATAAATAGGCATCACATTGTTAAATTTCTGACTCTAATGTCAAGTTTGATGTGATAGTAGTTAAGGTAATGTAATTGCAAATGAGGACTGGACCACAATAATCTTCTTTGTTCATTTCCTTAATGCTCTGTGCAAATAAGCGTAAATTTTTATTCAATATGATCTTACTTTTATAAGTTGACGTTCTGGTACTTTCATTACGGGCACATTTCCTCCATGTAACTGCCTGGGAACTCCATATGGGGAAGTAACAACTGCCAGTATTGCTAGATTTATGTATCCACGCATGTACGACATTCAAATGATTTAACAAATTCTACTCCGACGATTTAAGTATAATAGATGTTAGAAAGAATAAGTCATCAGTAATGCGAGCAGCAAAGGGGTGTTTCTCAATTCACATTGTGAATTTTGGGCTCTTACAATATGTTGCATTTCAAAACAACACTATGAGAGGTCATGCTTATAGTGCCTGTCCTCGCAATGTACTCTAAGAATTTTGAACTTCAAAAAATTAATTTCATTCACCTACAACAGAATCAGCCACACATTTCGTAGGAATCGATTATAGTCGTATGTAAAATTTTGATGACATTCAGGCCTTACCTTTCTATTCCGCATTTATAATTTTCTTTCGTTCCGGAAGGACAGAGTACGAAGAAACTGACTATCTGCGCGAGTATCTTCATTTCTCATTTTACGTCTTTATTTTATCGTTGAGTTTCATCAAGATACGTCTTTGGAATATTTTGGAAGCGTAGCAAGCTGCTCCAACCGAGACTGTAAAACTTGGCTTTGTTGTGGAGCCTACATTAAGCGTAAGTTATTCCATGTTTCTCTGGCACAGTTATTTAGTCAACAAAGCGGAAACAAAGGTTAAACGTTGACTGTTCGAGCTCAATGGTGGACGGTAAGTGAACTAAAAATATAAGTAAGAGATCGTGAAAACATTTCCCCGTTTCCTTTCTTCTAAGAGCGAGAAAAATATTTGGAGAAGGGGAGCTATTTAATATAAACGAGACATGCTGTTTTCGAAATATCTTTCAGTTATTTTGGCGCAAAAATTAAGAATTGGATTCTTGAGTAGATTTAAATTAATTTTTGTATCCCGTTGGACAAGACTCAGAGTGGATTTTTATGGTATGGGAATGCCACCATACCGCATAACAGAGGCGGATGAATTCGTCTAAAACTGTTGTTCAATTCGAACTTGAAAAAAACATTCAATCTGAAAAATGATGCTTTTTGTGAGCCCGCCTTCCTTGAAACGTGTTCAAGAAAACGTTTGCTTCAAAAATTCATTCTTTCTTGTAGTAGTTTACGAGTTGATTTCACTTTCGTGTGTTGGATTGAGCAAAGTTAAATTTTTTACAATATTCCTCGCAATTTTTTTCTCTAACATATTCCTCTGACTACTTTGGCACTCACCGCGTTGAGTGTCTCATGACCTTCACTTTGCAGGTTTTGATAATCTTGAGGGCAAGGAAATTGAAAGGATACCACTTCGAGAGTGACGAAGGACTTTGAACTACCAGAGAACCGAAGAGCAACAGTTTCGAGTCTGTTTAATAGACGCAGAATGTGATAAACCGAATAGATTTCGGACCTTCTGCAATTTGATAATATTTGATCTTTCTTATCTACATGTTAGATAGGAGCTGAACAATAGCTGGACGTTTATTTCTTTTTGATTATGACCCTAAATAATGGTAAATTACACTAAAAAGTTTAGAAATACGTATTATTCAAAACATTTATGATTAGGGCATCTTGAAACCGTCTACAATGCACGTGGTTTTTTCCCAGAGCAGAAATTGAGCGAGCAAATTGTTACGCGTCTGTATAGTTTTGCAATGCAGCGCATTTCCTGCAGCACAGCAATAATGCATCTGTGGGGCATTTCTTAAAATAATTCAACTTGATACTGAAGGGCATCTCAGTAAATGCAAGATAGAAACGCATGCGTAGGAACATCGAAGTCTTCCATACCAGAGTACTTGCAGGGTTTCCTATTCTTATATACTTGAATACAGTGTTGCTTGAAATTCTCTAGTTTACCTATCAGAGTTAGTATTTATTCATTCATTTTAAACATCTCAATTAGTCTGTATTGTAAAAAAAGAAGGGTACCTAAGAACATTCATAGAGTATGTACAATAACATAGCGTGAAATCACAAATGCAGCAACATGATTTTTGCATAACACAAACGACCCGTATCGACAATTTGCTTATATGCTCATTTTGTCAGTAAACAGTCAAGATGTAGCAAAAAAAATCAATTTGCATCCGAGGCTAATAAGAAATAAACCACGAACATTGAATCCAATTTAAAAAGTTAAAATATTCTGCAATAGCGATTATACCTCATATAGCCCGTCGACCTCCATCAATACAAAGCACATATTTAGCTCTCGAGCCTGCAGTGTGCCGGGCTTACAACGTCCTTTGAAGGACACCAGAAAGCAGCTTTAACGCAATCCACAAGCTCTCTTATGAAGTTAGTGTGGGACGGTTAGAGCCTCTCGAACTGGCCAAGCACATAATAGCCTATTGGATTGCGATCTGGGGAATGGCGAGAGCAGACTTTAAGCTCAATGAAGCCGGACACGTTCTTGGACAACCCAAGGTTGTTTTCCAGTGTGGTACAGTAAAATGTTTCAGATACGCGCACGCGGGTTTCATGTTTAGTTAGTCGTCGTACAGTTTCACTACAGGATTTCATTATAGTATCTTATTGCCTCGTTACCGGGTAATGCGCGAAGTCCAAGTACGCTTTGTTATTTAGTGTTGAACAAAAGGACTATATTGAAGTTCTCACGCGACAGATGTTGTTATTTGTGAAATTTAATGTTAGCTTCTGAAATGCTATGTAGTTCAAAAGAAAATCAGTTCAGGTGTCGTTGGAAGGCCGAGCATATTTAACAAAACATGTATTTTCTCAGCCATTTTCAAACACTGCTTGCAGAATATTTCCCATTAATAACATTGGCGGTGAGCACTGCAAGTTTACTTCTTAGCATGCGCCTAGTCGTTGTTATGGGAGAAATCTCCAACGAGAACTTTGGAACTTGGTATCTTGAATACGGTTTGTTAAATAGGCTACAGCACATTCTAAAATAATTGTACCCTTTACTCGCATCATGAACCGTCAGTAGCGAGCGGCGAACTGTCCCAACTTTGATTATTGCCAACATTTTCCGTGACTTCTCAGTTGCTCGTGGGTTAGTTTTTAGCATATTGATAATAGCTTTTCGGAATACCCACATTGTGTACCAAGAATGATAAGGTTATTTTATCACACTAGACACCTTAACTCTCACAGGCAGAACAGCACTCAACCTCTTCCCGTCCTTAACTCACCACGAGGTAGTACTCTATATCAAACTATAAATCGACGCAAAGTGTGACCGTCGAATTCGTGGAGGAGGCTTCAGTGTTAGTCATTTCGACCATTCCACTAGAAGCTTGCGCTTGTCCATGTCATGCTCCGTGTTTTAGTGAGTGTTTCAGCCCTTTGCTGTGTGAACTACGTCTGACGTCGGACAAGAGAGGTTGGAACCCCAGCAGTGCTTGCCGCGTCGGCACGAACTTTGACTTCCTGGCTGTACAGAGTGGCTCACTAGACAGTCTTTTTCTAATTCTCTCCTCTCCTGAGGTTTATTCGTGAGATTCTTTCTCTTGGTTTCGTTTTTTTTACCGTCATTAATGCAGATTAAATTAGGGTGGCTCTCACAGACAGAAATATTGTCCAAATTTGGAAAAAGAATGATTTATTTCGGAGGCATAACCTAAGATTATCTCCCCCTGGGGTGCCATCCCATAACGTGGGATAGATAAACCTGGCTAACCAAAGCCTATTGTCTATTCTATTACCTGTGACGAGTCGAAAATTTAAATTATTTCCAATTTAAAGCATGAAGACGTTCTACATATTAACACGTTAAATAATTTTTTCCACGCTTCATTGGAACAAGTGAAGTTTCCCTTGTCCCCACAGTATTCGTTCGATTTTCTTAAGAAAGTTCACCGTAACTGAGATCGTACATCTGAACTATTACACCGCAGAGCAGCAAATTGTTCTTTTTGAAGTTCAAAACATTTACATTCACGAAATAAATCCCATATGTTTTTGTTTCGTTCTTGGAGTGAGGGAGCACAGCTCTCCTAACGCCTCTATTCAGTATTTTCCGATGAGCACTTATGGTGAAGCACGTCTGAATTTTAAACTAAACATACAGGCATTTTATATAATTTTCATCCAAAACAACTTGATTTGTTATTTTCCTTGCAGATTTTCTCATGATGCAATATTAGTTGATATATATTATTAAACCCTGCTTACAGTATACGTACCGTAAGCTGGGTTTGCCTAACTGATTGTGCCGCCTTGACCACGACTCGCACGAAAGATAATTTGCAACAAAACAAAATAAGGTTACAAGAAAATACCTTGGTGAAAGTCATCCAATTGCCACGTGGTTGACTCTGGTTAATGTACACATTTTTTGCTGCAATTTATTTATCTTTTAGTTGTGGGCAGTGCGCTGTGAGGATTTCTCGACCGAGGAAAAAATCGTTATTATTCATAAATTACTCCTAATGGGTTTGATCCTCCAGAATTTCTTTAGGTGTACACTACCCACAGGTGCATTTTAGACTTCTAGCAGCTTTAGCTGCATCTGTGAGCTGGTGTTGTTCTATGAGCGAGTTTCCTTCAGTTCAGCGACAAAAACTGACTCATACCAGGAAATCGCCTACATGACTAAATTCTTTAGAGGCAGTTTATGTGCCAGCGGCTGTCTCGTGGCGCGTGGTTTTACACACGGCTCTCATGGGCTGAGGGGTGTTACATGCTGCAGTCAAGGGCTGAGGGGTGTTGCATGCTGCAGTCAAGGGCTGAGGGGTGTTACATACTGCAGTCAAGGGCTGAGGGGTGTTGCATGCTGCAGTCATGGGCTGGGTGTTGCATGCCGCAGTCATG